>JAAGAY010008637.1:0-13487 GCA_011801015.1 Ardeotis arabs
AGCGTGTCAACGGCACCACACAGCTTGGTGTCATCGGCGAACTTGCTGAGGGTGCACTCTATCCCACTGTCCATGTCGCCAACAAAGATGTTAAACAGGGCCAGGCCCAACACAGACCCCTGAGGGACACTGCTCGTCACCAGTCTCCACTTGGACATTGAGCCGTTGACCACCACTCTCTGAGTGCAGCCATCCAGCCAATTCTTTATCCACCGAGTGGTCCGTCCATCAAACCCATGCCTCTCCAGTTTAGAGAGAAGGATGTAATGCAGGACAGTGTCAAATGCCTTGCACAAGTCCAGGTAGATTATATCCATTGCTTGTCCCTTGTCCACCGATGCTGTCACCCCGTCATAGAAGGCCACCAAATTGCTCAGGCACAATCTGCCCTTGGCGAAGCCATGTTGACTGTCACCAACCACCTCCTTGCTCTCCATGGGCCTTAGCATGGTTTCCAGGAGAATCTGCTCCATCACCTTGCCAGGCACAGAGGTGAGGCTGACAGTAGATCCAGTACAAACTACTATATATTTTTGTTCTGCCATGAAAGAACAAACACATGCATACATACACATATGTCACTCTCCGATTTCGGATGAGAGGAAGGCCCCCTTGCATTCTAGCTGACCTCAGACAAGTCTGGGAGGCTAGGGGTGGCTGGACGAACCTCTCACACACCGAAGCGAGGTTTTGCTCGTATTCTCAGGAACAGAATTAAGACTCAAAATGGAGTCAAGCGCCAGGTAACTTTATTTACCTGACAACAAGTTTGCAAATACAAGAGAAAGAGAGAAAGAAAGGAAAGAGAGAAAAAAGCTTCAGTTGCAATAGCTACCACCACGGAGCTGCAGCGTCCCGACAGTCCAGTTGACTCAGTGGGGGAATGTTCCATACGATGTTGGTAGTTTCTGTCCTTTTATTGTTTGTCTCATTGCATATTCATTGTCCTTCAAAGAATCACATTGCATATTCCAAGAGCCGTTTTGCTTGGCTGCACTCCTCACCTGGCGGTGATACACACACCCAATACCGTCTCTAGGTCCCTCAGTTTTTGTGGCCTCAGGTCTGGGCACATGCCTGGGGTAAGGCTAAATTTCTCAGAATCAGCTCTGCATTCAGGTTCGCAGGACAATAGGAAGAAAACAGGAATTGGCTTGCAAGATAACGGGAATTGGCTTGCAAGATAACAGGAAGACTCTAGTCCTATGGTTTAACTGATGTTCCATTGTTCAGGTGGTGGTTTGATGTTTCGACAATGTCGAGACAAACATTCGACACAGTCTCTTACAACATATATACAGGAGGGGGAGATGTATCTGTGTGCACATATGTGTATTTTGGTTTTTTAGTCAGCAAATTGTCCAAGATGTCTACTGCTAAAATGAACAATCTGTTAGAAAGCAGCAATGTAAGTACAATAAATGAATGTGCATAAAGCAGTCGTTTATGGTAGAACTTATATATGCTGATAAAAATGATACACGATAAAAATTCTGTTGGCATCATGTGATGCTTAAAAACCTCTAAACTCTGTTATTTGTGCACAATTCATGTTACCTCATTTTTGGATAAGTGGATAGTATTTCAGCTATGTCAAGGAATACTAGTATTATCCTGTAGTTTGGAATAATCCAAATTAAAACAAAAAGGCTGTGTTAAATCCATGCCATAAAGAATTAATCAACAACATGTAAATGGTTTGAAATACTTTTAATATTGATGAATGGTTCTGGTAGATTACAAAAGGAATGCAAGTTCTAGTATGAATATGTGCTTTTTTTTAAGATACTGTATAAATGAGAATGCTTACTACATTTCATTAACTGCTATCATTAACTCTGTAATATAAGGTGTATGTGGTTTTCGTTTTTTTTTTTTTTTGTAAGAATTTGCTTTAGTCTTACCCCTAATTTTAAATATTTAATATATATTTCCATTCTGAAGATGGCCTGCAACTAGCAGCCCAAGCCAGCACTGGAACACATGTCCCGATTCTCCCAGTCACTAATACCAACTCCCTCCCAGTTCGTGATCTTGAGGAAGACATTTATATTGGCTGTATGTTTAAGATCTTTCACAAATTATTTATGTACTTTTTATGGGTAATACTAGTTAGATTTCTTTCACACCACTATTTGTTAAAGGACTTTTAGATCTTTCAGTGCTTTGGACTTCATTGTGAATTTAACAGTGCTAAGAGTTTTTGATGCCAGGCTCAACTGGTACTCGTAGCACAAAGGAGACAAAAAGTAAGAGTATTAATTAACTCTGGCATTGCCAACATGTGTCCAAAAATCACGAATTGAAAAGAAAGCAGTTAAATGTTACTATTGGAGAGAAAAAAGCAACCCTTGCTCTGTAGAATCACATACACTGATGTGTCTCGTCACTTGCAGAATTCCGCAGCCTGCCTGATGATAGCTGGTTATCACATGTATCAGACTGAGCAGCTGCTGTGCTGAGACATCCCGACTCCAACAGCCTGGTCTTCAACAGTACAAAACACTACAGGTTTTCTGAAACGAGAGTCTCAGCATCCCTCAATGTGCTCAGTCGGTCACACTGATGTTCAACCTTAGAAAAAGGCCGAGTGACAAGAGAACCCAGGCTGCGCTTCATGACCCCGACCACGCAATTCCCTGAGCTGCGGTGCTTTTTAGCTGGCACTTGCTCTGGTTAACGTGCTGCACTGCAGGCTGTCATGCTTTGGACTCAGATTTACAACACCGCAGTGGCTGCAGTCCTGGATGCTGCATCTAGACCCAAGGGTGCATCCAAGCCCACACTCCTGACACTTCTCAGGCGCTATCTCCAAGGTTGTCAGGTAAAGCACAAAGCAAGTGAAGGACCAAGGATTTAAAGAAGGAAGCAAGGACTCAGAATGAAAATAAACCCATTTACAATATTCAGCTGTGCTTTGCAAGAATATATTTGCTATGTTAGCAGTATAAAGAAAAAAAGGTTATTATACACATTCCCACACTTCTTCATGGGCCTCATACATTAGAAAATAATCAGTGCAAGAGTTTCCAAAAAGTACGTTCAAAAGCTTCACACACCAGCAACTACTTTCGAACATCCCAACCAGCAGTAGGGGGAGGGGGTGTGTGTCTGTCTGTGTGTGGGTTGAGCAGCGAGGGGTCAAATCATGTTGTACCTGAATGCTCGAAAGGTCTAAGAACCATGTGTAAAAGTGCCTTTGGGGTGCCCCAACTGGAACGGGCAGCCTCATGTGCGTGAAGAAAGAATTACTCTTATCACCACGCTATCTTTTGCGCCCCAGCCTCTGTCCTGGGCCGGCACTGGCCTGTTGTGAACTGTCGGCGAGGCTCCGAGCAGGTACCCGGCAGCAGCAGCAGCAGGTCTTCCGCTCTGGCAGCAGAGGAAAAGTTGGGCCCGAGGGGGAGCAGCGGGCAGGGGGGCGGCGAGGAAGGCGAGGGGCCGTGGTGGTCCTGCCTGGCTGTGGCTGGAGGGCGGGCAGGCGGGACTGGCGCGGGGCTTGAGGCCCTGTGTCGGAGTCCCGTGGGCCCGGGAGGCAGCGGGTCCGTGGGGTGTGAGAGCTGTAGGGGGCGCTGTGCGCCGCCCGGGGGCGCTCTGACAGCCGGGACGCTGGGCCGTAAGGCCCCGGGTTCGATCCCCAGCCCCAGCTCTTTGCCCGCGGGCAGCCCACCGGGCTAGCACTGCACCGGCAGCTTAACGCGTCGGGATCCTAAGCCGGGAGGCTATTTGCCCTGACCCTCTTCCCTCCCCTTCCCACGGGAGACTGCAGGGAGCCACAGGCAGGAGGGCCGCCCGGCCGCTGCCCGGATTTAGCCCCGCACTAAAGGCATCGGAAAGGCTGACGTGAACGGGAAAGGCGGCAGCAGCAAGGAAATACAGCAGGGCCGTGGGCGCAGGTGGTGGAAACCTGCAGCAGCTCCAATCCTGCTGGGGGGCTGGAAGACTCAGCACGCCCCAACCACATGCACTTCCTCTTAGGAAAAATCTCATTCCGTGACTTTCTGCACCGCCTCAGGCGCAGTTGAGCCCCGAATCCGGAGGCACTCGCTCAAGCAGCTGCTTATCCTAAATTTCCCTCACTTATCCCTCAGGGGGCAATGCAGCAGCACCCCCCACCCAGGCTCCTCCCCGCTTCCGTCCCCCTCGGAGCAAGATGGCCGAGGCGGTGTCTCCCGTCATGCCCCGCGGGGGCGGAGGCCGCTCCTCTTCAGTGGACACTGTGATCAAAATGGCGGCAGCGGCGGGAAATACGAGTGGGTTTTGTCTCTCCCGCGTCTGAGTCGGCAGCTGCGGCGCTATGGACACCTTGGGTTGCATGAAGTCCCTGCTCCTGGCAGCCGCGCAGTACCGAGCTGCCAGGACACCGCCTAACGCGGAGCTCCTGCAGCGCAGCCTGGAGGTGAGCGCGGCGCCGGTCCCGGGTCCGCAGGCCGCGGTGGGAGTGGGGCGGCGCGGTGCGGCCGGGTATGCGGGGTTGGCCATAGTGCTCCCTCGGGCTCGGGGCCACGGGTGGCTTTTCTCGGGGCCCGGCCTCGGCTGGCTTCTCGCCGCCCTGGGCGACTGCGGTGCGGGCTGTGGGGCCGCCGGGCCTTCGGCCGGCTTCCCCCCGCCGCTGCCTGCGGCCTCCCCCGCGCCTCAGGACTAAAGGACTACTGTGTCCTTTATTGCAATGTTTTATGGTGTTTGCGTTTATTTACAGATGTATGCAATATGTTTGTACACACATAGACTAAGTATATATTGTGCCTTATAAGGGACTTTTTTTTTTTTTTTTAATATCCCTTAAATCTTGACCCACAAGGATCACTTATTTTCACAACTTAAAAATAGAGTTTGAATGATGAACTGGTCTTGTATCTGGAGTTTGCCAGTTTAATGCAATGCATAATCAAAAGTGTTTGCTGCTAAGGGGGAGGCCTGTTTGTTTCCCTGACCTCCCGGTAGAGTCCTGTGTACAACTCTTGTGGTGGGCACGCAAAACTGAATTGCTTAATCTTCAAGGTACCTGCTAAAACATTCATTTAAGAGTGAGTATTCAGCTTCTCTGTATCCATTGTAAAGAGGTATACAGGGAATGTGCAAAACCAACATTATATTGCTCTCTTATGCAAGTATAACTCGTGCCTACCTGTACATCAGTACAGGTATATATCAGTACAGGTATATAATTTTCAGCGTCTTCTTATATGGGCTTTTCTGAACTCAGGTTCTCTTTTTTTCGTCTCGAGCAGAGAGTGCTCCCAAAGCAGCACTACCTGTTACTGCTTATCCTTCCTGCAGAGTGGCACCTTTGGGTTCATGTCCACATCTTTAGAATGCAGGCTGTTGGGCTGAGCTGATAAATGTTTGTATTGAGCAAAATCAAGCCCTATCTTTTATCTATGCTAAAACATATGTAGGAAGAGTAACCTGATATTAATTCTGTTCAGTGTGTGAAGAAATAAAAAGTGTTGCTCTAGTGCACCTATGAGGTTAAAAAGAATGCTGTTACTATGAATGCTGCCAGGAAGCAAATAAAATAAGCCTCAATATGTTTATAAATTATCACAATGTAAACTTAGTACTTTCCAAAAGTAAATGAAATACATACACAGGAATGAAAACTAGATTTTTTTTCAGAACTTCTTCTTTATCAAATGCGAATACAAATGTCCTGTGGCACTTAAATTCTCAGTTTGTCAAACGGGGCAAAACCTATTTACTGCAACTCTGTGCTTTGATTTCTGTGTTAAATACTTTGTTGCAGTTGAATAATTGAGGTTGTTTTTCTGCCTTCGTTTCCAGGTTATCTCTGGACTGAAGCTTACACGATTATTTGCTTCAAACCAGATTCTACCAAGTGAATGTCTCAGTTGCCTAGTTGAACTTCTCGAGGATGCTAACATAAACCCTTCTCTAACATTGTCTGTGGTTACCTTGCTATCACAGCTAGGTGAGGTTTGCATCTGAACTCTTTATCTTGGGTCTGGGAGAGGGAAGACAAGACAGGTGCTGATTCTGTGGCATGGGTGATGAACTTGAAAAGAGCGTAAGCTGTGAAAGATGAAGTGTTTTTCATTGTAGGGGAGTGCTTGGCTGAGCCACTTGACTTGTATGTACAAGAGCAGGTAAGATGTTAAATCACAATGGGAAACAGATTTGAAGTCATCGCTGTCAAATGACAATGATCGTGCTTGTTAGAATTTTTCCTCAGTGGGAAGGGTGAGGAATTATTCTGTTCTTGGGTCCTTGATTTTTGGAGCTTGAAAAGACGACATTTTTTTAATGAAGTGAAGGAACCTGCCTAGGGGATGCAAAGATAGGGAGAAACCACATTACATCAACAATTTTTGTCACCTCAGTTAAGTCCTCTCATTGGAGTGCTTGTTTGGGTGGCAGCTGGGCTCTCCAATGGTCTGAGCCTGTGTGCTTCAGGTCTTCTCAACTAGGAAGTAGATTCTTATTTCTTGGGATGGATTTTTCTCTTTTTTTTTTTTTTTTTTTTTTTTTTCTCTCCATTCCACAGAAGTGAGACTTCATTGTCTAGGGAGCTTTGTGCTCACCATAACCTACATATGTAGACTACATATACAGAGAAAAATTATCCCTTCACTACTTAAGTTTTCATCATGCGTAAGTGGTTAGTTGAGATTTGAGTCCCTTGTGATGACCCCTTGTTTATCTTCTCTGATTCATTGAGTTTTTAGCCTCTGCGCTTCTTTTTATTTATTTTTTTTTTTAATTATTACTTTAAATTTGTATTTGTTGCTGGGATTTTTAACTATTTTCTTACAACCTATTTGATCTGGAAAACTTTAAGAATCGTAGTCCTCCTCTAACTGATCTATTGCTTTACCTGTCATCCTTGTTTGCGCCATCTTTTCCAGGTCTGCCTAAGCAGAACTGGCATTTTGTATTTAACTACTGCTAGATAACCTGATCAAGGTATCGATTTTAGTCCGCTTGCCTAGCTGTAGTGTGAAGCAAGAAACTGAGATAATTGATTTTAAGCTTTAAAGCCTTTTAAGTGCAGGATTCAAGATCTTGAACACAACTAAAACTTTGTAGGTAGGAGGTAGACCATTCCTTCAGTGTCCAAGTGTTTTAAGGAAAGGGCTAGTGTTTCAATTAGCAGTAAGTTCAGAAGTGAGGTAGAGATGCAAGTGCATAGGAGCTGTGATTTATTTTTTGTTATTTGTGAAATATACATGAAAAACTGATCAAAGACTTTGGCTTCTGCTTAGATCTGTAGCTAATACAACACCTGCTTTTGCTATTGCGTAGGGGATTTTGTTAATAATTCTTAAATTCCAGCTTTAGACAATGAGACCAGAGAAGCTCTTCAGGGTACCTACAATCTGACCAGCGTGCTGGCAGGAGTGGTTCATCGAAGTTCTACTCACCTTAGTGACCCAGTCTTATTACAGGTAACAGGAACTAATGCTTAATAATATTTGTCTTCCGCTATATAGTATGCGTGACACTGTATGCATATAATAACTCTTTAAAAGCTATATCTGAAATAATGTGTTGAGGAAGAGTTGATTTAAGATGTACATTTGCTGTCGGAGGCTACTGTGGCAGGGTTTTAGCACTGCATAGAGTTCTTGTATTGTCTCTTTAATCTTGCTTGTATTTCTCACCTGCTCTAATTAATTTTTTTTTAAAAAAAAAACCACAACCAAACAAAAAAAACTGGTTTTGAAATTATCTTAAGGAATCACTGCTTGAGAGCTTGGAAGGCTATTTTCCAGTTAAGATATTTAGTTATTTCTCCTAATGTACATAACAAAAGCCTGGAGCTTGTTGTGTCTAATCAATACTTTGACAAGTAATTGTGAAGGAGTGAAAGGAAAGCTGTGGCTGTTAGTTCTCATGGAAGGTTTGCAGGTCATGTATGCCTCCTCTGGTCAGTGCTGTCTGCCAGTGGATGCAAGGGGGCTGTGTTAACGGAAACTTACTTTTAGGAGCCAAGTGCAGACATTATTGATTGGTGGTTTTTGGTTGGTTTTTTTGGGGGGGGGGGCACATGACATTTCACAGTCGGACTTCACTGATTTTAACCTGTCCTTTCTGTGCATTGAACTGTAAAGTTGGGCAACGTTTTTCTTTTTTTCTTTTTTTCTTTTTTTTTTTCTCTAAATATGCACAGGTTTTCTGATGTGTTGCTCTGAGGTTTCAGCAAGTACTTGCTGGCTACCTATGGTCACAGAGGAAACAAATTCGCAAGCAGTTTTGTTGCCCTTGATCTGTGGAAAAATGAGTCAAGCATCCAGAAAATAACATATTTTTTTTTCTCATGGTTTGCCTGTTTCTCAAAGCACTAGGAGTACCAGAAGACTTAGAGCCAGGTGGCTTGACAGTCAGTGGGAGAGATATTTTAGTTACCACATAGATCCAATTATATAGACTAGAATAGAACAGGCTATTTCAGTTGGAAGGGACCTGCAAAGATCATCTATTTCAACTGCCTGACCATTTCAGGGCTGACCAAAAGTTAAAGCACGTCGTTAAGGGCATTGTTCAAATGCCTCTTAAACACTGACAGGCACGGGGCATCGACCACCTCTCTAGGAAGCCTGTTCCAGTGTCTGACCACTTTCTCAGTAAAGAAGTGCTTCCTAATGTCCAGTCTAAACTTTCCCTAGTGCAGCTTTGAACCATTCCCATACGTCGTACCACTGGATCCTAGGGAGAAGAGATCAGCACCTCCCCCTCCACTTCCCCTCCTCAGGAAGCTGTAGAGAGCAATGAGGTCACCCCCCAGCCTCCTTTTATCCAAACTAGACAAGCCCAAAGTCTCTCGCCGCTCCTCACAGGAGATGCCTTCCAGCCCTTTTACCAGCTTTGTTGCCCTCCTCCGGACGCATTCAAGGACTTCACATCCTCGTTAAATTGTGAGGCCCAGAAGTGCAGACAGTACTTAAGATGAGGCCACACCAATGCTGAATACAGGGGGATAATCACCTCTTTTGACCAGCTGGTTATGTGGTATTTAATGCACCCCAGGATGCAGTTTGGTCTCTTGGCTGCCAGGGCATGTGCTGACTGATATTGAGCCTGCTGTCTACCAGATAAGACGTTTAAGCTCTTGTATCAGCTATTTACATGGTGAGGTTTTGTGGCAGCTGCGATGCTATGCTGTGATTTTTGTTTGAGTATATTAATTTCACATTAACTCAGTTACGTTACATGCCAAAAGAATGCTGTCTGAAGGACTTTACTACCATTAGATCTGTTAACAGTCTTTACAGCAAACCTGTTTTCCTATAAATGTACTTTCTACAAGAGGTTGCAAAGTACTTTTTGGATTTTGGTGAAACTTCTAGATCTTTCAATAGGACAAAGCCCCTTTCTCACTGACAGAATTATGAGCTTGCTGACAAGGCAAAGGGGAGAACTGAATGAGCCAAAATGGTTACTCATCTGTCAAAATGAAACCTTATTCATCTGTTTGGGCTTTTAATAACAACAGCAGTGTGGCAGGACATTACTCAAGTGCTTGTATCAGCTTGTGTGATTGTTATGTTAACATTAGAGTCTGAAAATTAATTCAGTTGTGGTGTCTGGTTATTTGTCTCTTCAATTTCAGCTTTTGTAACTTGTAACATTCTTCAATTAGATGCTATAGGAAAGACATATGTGAATAGCTTTTTATTTCCTCAGAGTATTCAATTGCTGCAGAAGCTAACGTACAATGTTCCAGTCTTTTGCGCTGGTGCCAACATCGATGAATTAATTTCATTTCTAATGCATCATGTGTAAGTGTGTACTCAGTTGTCTTTTTCTTATGGGAAATATCTAGCTAAGTTTCTAAACTTTCTGAAGGCTATTAGCATGTTACACTATCCTGGTCTCCAGAGCGTGCTGTGACATTTTTGCTCTGAAGTTAACAAATTTCTCCTTAAAAACTGTGTTTTTACAGATTGCCAAATGCAGTGATTGTGGGACTTCGAGTGATTGAATATTAATTTGCCTCTTAGCTCCCCTTCACACCTGGGAGCTAACAAAGAGAAAAGCCAGGAGAAAATTCCTGTCTGTCATTAGAGGCAGACTTATGTTAGATGAATATAAATTTTTACAAGTGTAAGATCATGTGACAGATCTAATGACTATTAAAAGCACCTACAATAAAGGACCTTTGATCTCTGATACTTTTTTAATGGATATGCTCAGTTAAAAACTGGCCACACTATGGGGACTGCAAGCTGAATTTTTCTTTGCTTGAGGGAATGGTGCCTAATTGAAAAACAAAAACAAAATACCCCAGACAAAATTAAAAGTCCCCCAACCACTCCACTGCCCCACCCCACAATTTATTGTAATTAAATTCTGAATATTTTAATAAAACATATTTATTTAAACTTCTTTTCTTTTAAGTCAGTCCACTGAAGACGAGTTAACGATACCATGTTTAGGACTCCTGGCAAATCTCTGTCGTCACAACTTATCTATTCAAACTCAGATAAAATCTTTGGTAAGAGTTTTGGTTTTTGTGGCATAATTCTCTGTCTTGAGGGCAAGAAGGAGTTATTTGACTCTGGGGAATTACCTTAGTATTTCTTATGCACTTTCTTGCGGCAATAATAACCCTGACCTGTTTGTTCTCTAGAGTTGGTGGTTGTTTCTCCCATATTGTAGAAAATAACTAGTAAAACAGGAAGTTGTATATTCTCTTCCCTGCTCTACATTTCTGTATTGTTGCCCTAGCTTGTGTTATGTGTTCAATTTCTGCAACTGTTCTCTGCAAATGAAAGGTGAATTTAAAATTTGAGCATTCTACCTTACAGAAACTGAATGTTCTTAACATAAAGACTGTAGTTGGATTTTTGGTAAGCTGTGTTAGCTTTGGCCAACAAAATAAATCAATAAAATACCACTGATCTTGGTGTCAGGTCAGGGCCCTTCAATCCTCAAATACACATCCATATCTGAGCTACCCAGTTCCTCTCTCTTCATAAGTCAGTGCAAGCATAACTTGTTGCTCAATTCAGAAATACAAACTCATCTATGTGGCAGTGAATGTTGTACTGCTTACCTTGGAAGAAAGGCAGGAGGAGAAAGAAGGAAATGCTGTCAGATCTAATTACTGAGCAGAGAAGGGATGAGGGTAAACTTTCAGTGGTTATTTTCTATTAGAGACTTCAGCAAAATTACTTTCTCTTCTTTATTTAAAATAATGATGGAATTTCTTCCTTAGTATGGGTTTTTTTCATTTTTCCTTCCACAAGTTCAACAGAAAATTTAGTCATTGACATGAACACCAGTATTGTGCAGTAGGACACTAAAACAGATTTCCTAGAGAGCAGTCATAATTGTAATATGTTTTTTGTATTACTATTCGTGATCTGTATGGCTTACTTATAAATATGTACAATCTGTAACTTTGATGTTTTTATAAACAGAATAAAATTTATAATGCTTATATTTCTCCTTTTTCTTTCAGAATAATGTGAAGAGTTTCTATCGTACCTTAATAAGTTTCCTGGCCCATAGTAGTTTGACTATGGTTGTGTTTGCACTTTCAGTATTATCAAGCCTTACTTTAAATGAAGAAGTAGGAGAAAAAGTAAGTGGTACTTTGAAGTCTGTTCTATTCTGAAGTTGTAGACAAAACTAATAGTCACACTGGTAAAATAAAATTCTCATTCTAGTTAGTTTTAATAAGAAAGACACCCAGCAAAGTAAGTACACGTCCATAGAAAACGTTCTTCTTCCTTTCAGCTCTTTCATGCTCGAAATATCCATCAGACTTTTCAGTTAATATTCAATATTGTTGTAAATGGAGATGGTACTCTGACAAGAAAATACTCTGTTGATCTACTCATGGATCTGCTGAAGAATCCTAAAGTTGCAAATTATCTTACCAGGTATGGCTTCACTTCCTAGAAGTACGGGATATTTTTCCTAAGCTCTTGTTCAATTCCTTTGCTACATGCTATTTGTATTCTGAAGCAAACATTGGAAAAAACATTCCCTTGAGGCTTTTTGAATCTTACTAGTTGATTATAAGTGCTGTACCTGAAACTAAAGGATTCTTGTGTTCACACAGAAGTGTGAATCAAAATCTGTGGTTTTCATTGTTACTTAAGGAATATTTAATAGTTATGTTCAGTAATTCTTTGTCTGATCACTGACACTGTTCAGACAACTTGATGAATAGCTACCTTGCCTTTTACAGGCCTATTGAAGCTATAGTCCTTGTAATACTGTAGCTGTAAACTGGAGGGCATTACAGAGTAGGTCTGTGGAGGGCTTGACTAGTGGTTCTGCAAATTCAGTTGGCAGCATTTAGTTGCTGAATTTCAGTCTAATCTAGTAGTAAAAATAGCTAGGAAGTCTTGGCTTATTTTAAGGAATTTGCTTTCATTCTTAGAACATTTTTAAATCTTAGTCTACATTAAATAGAAATTACATTATCAAAACTATCACTGTACTTGAAGTGTTTGGGGTAAGGAGAAGAATAGGGCACTTTTTATCACTGTATAAATTTCTCTGTGTGTTGAAATTCCAGTTTTTTTCCCTTCTCTATATATGGTGTAGATATGAGCACTTTACTTCATGCCTTGGTCAAGTATTAGATCTTCTTTGTGGAAGGGATCCTGATTCATCATCTAAGGTATTTATACTTTTTCAGTTTAAGGTTAAGAAAGTACAACACCTAATCTAGTTTCACTTCTGTAGTCATAAGTAGTTTCTTTGTGCATGAGGGTTGATAATGAAATACACTGACTTCAGAACTCTTTGTGACCTATGGTATTCACCAGATTTATATTTTCTAGTTGTTTAAAAGGCTGTCAGATTGAATTTGTAATGGTTAGGGTTTTTTGTCAGATTAAGTGTGTTTGCTTTCAGGCAACAGACACAAAGGCAAAAAGCCAACATAAATACCTTTTGTGCTTTGGCTAATGAGGAATTTTGGAATCTACCAGAAATGCAGTGTGTACCCCACTTCATTGGCTAAAACTTGACTTAATACTAATCAGACTTCGATCAGGGAACCATGATGCTAATTTCAAAGATTTAGGAATAAGTGCTTTCATGTTAGTTGAACAAATTGATGCCGCATCCAGTTAAACAGTAAACTGTAGCATTCAGCTTTGTCTCACTAACACCTTATGTAAATGAAACATTTGCTATTTGTTGCTGAAGGCTAAAATATGAAATGTTTGAAAATATTTGGGCTAAATACATCTGTTAAATGAATCTTCAGCTTTCTTATGAATGTGTTTCTCATCATAATAAATTATAAAGGCTAATGTTTCTCTGTGATTTTTTTCATTGTTGTTTATTGGTTTTATTTAGAAAGACATATTGACAAGGAACTTCCCCGAGTGCTTTCCTCTTTGTCTCTGAGTATGCACATGTGCATCCATTCGTGTCTCAGAATATTTTCCCTTCCTTAGCTTTCTTCATTCTGCGTGTATAAACATTTCTACTGCTTATTAGATTGCTAGCCAGCAGTCATCCCTGGTTTTGTTTGTTTTTTTTTTTTTAAAAAAAAAAAA
>JAAGAY010008641.1:8015-32491 GCA_011801015.1 Ardeotis arabs
GGGGATCAGTTCATCACGTGTCACTTTATGCTGCTCCTTTGGGGGAAGAACTCCTCACGTTCCTCCCCTGCTCCAGCGTGGGGTCCCTCCCATGGGCCACAGTCCTTCCTGAAACTGCTCTGGCGTGGGTCATCTCTTCCATGGGGTGCAGTCCCTCCAGAACGGCTGCCCCAGCACAGGCCCTCCACGGGCCACAGCCTCCTTCAGGCATCTGCCTGCCCCGGTCCCCTGTGGGGTCCACCCCCTGTGGGGTCCTCTCCGGGCTGCAGGGGGATCTCTGCTCCTGCGGGGGCCTCCATGGGCTGCAGAGGCACAGCCGGCCTCACCAGGGGCTGCACCACGGGCTGCAGGGGAATCTCTGCCCGCAGCACCATTACTGCTCCCCCTCCTCCTTCACTCACCTTGCCCTCTGCAGCCGTTCCTCTCACAAGAAATCCTTCACAACTGGCTCAGGCAGACGCCTCTCGGGTTCCCTTCACACCTCCTCCCCACTTCTTGCAGCCGGGCCGGGCCCAGTTGGGCCCAGGCGGCCGCCCGGCGGGAGGCCAGAGGCTGAGGGCCGCAAGGCCCACAAGGCTCGCGCCTCCCCATCTCTGCCCCCACTCAGCTGCTTCACATCTTCACTTCCTTGTCTTTTCTTCTTTCTCCCCCTTCTTAAATACGTTATTGCAGAGGCGTTATCAGGGGACATTCTGCTACCAATTGGCTCGGCCCTGGCCAGCAGCAGGTCCGCCCTAGGCCCAGCCCAGTCCATGGGACAATGGGGAAACTTCTAGAAGGTTCTTACAGGAGCTGTTACTGTAGCCCCCCCTCACTAAATAAAACCAAGACACATGAGGATTAAAAACTTGCAAACGTTACAACTGTACATTGTAAATGTACTTCTAAAGACGAGTTAAACTTTAATTAGAAATTTGGGCAATTTGCTTATTCTTTATATTTGGATTTAATTCTTGAAAGGATTATAGGTTTGGATTATGGAAGCTAACGAACAAATAATGTTATGGCTTTTATTTCTTAAAAGCTGTGAGCCACTGAGTGATTAAAACATCTTTTCGTTTTTGCTTTGTTTAATACAGAAAAGCTTTTCAGTAAGTCCTCTCTTGTAATAATTTCCGTGTCTCTTTTTTTGCAGGTCTTACATTAGTGTCTGCACCTCACCTGGCTCGATCTTACCATCACTTGTTTCCATTGGATGCCTTTCAGGAAGTTCCTTTGGAAGAATATCAGGGGGAACGGTATGCAAGTCATGTTTGTGATAATAAGTATACTTGTGGACCCTGTAATATTTTGATCATGAAAGTCCATAGCTCACAGGAGCTTCTTTGCTGCTGGAGA
Source organism: Ardeotis arabs (assembly GCA_011801015.1). Taxonomy (NCBI): domain Eukaryota; kingdom Metazoa; phylum Chordata; class Aves; order Otidiformes; family Otididae; genus Ardeotis; species Ardeotis arabs. The sequence continues at coordinate 9,354 of JAAGAY010008641.1, forward strand.
CATTGTTGAATGTTTGGGTGTTTTGGGGCACCTCTGACAATAAGAAATATTTGTAGTTCCCATTAACAGTTATCCTGTGTGTTCAGCTGAATAGCTGAAATAATTGCTGTAAATTGTTACTATGCGTGAGATGTTTTTTAAACACCATTTTACACAATCCTGACATCTTTTTTCAGTTAAAATACACAATTTTGCTTTTAGGTGTTGTCAAGGCTGCCAGGGAGAAATGAAGGATCAAAATGTAAGTATGTTGAACTGCATTGGAATTTGCATTGAGGAGTGTCAGAAGTAGAGATGATCCTTTAGTATAGTCTTATAAAGACCAGAAGAATATTTGTGGAAGTTTATCTCATGGTTAACTAGAGTTCTCTGTTATGGAGTCATGCCATTTGGACAGCAGAGGCTATACAAGTGTGGTAATGGACTCGCTAGAGAGTTGCCTAAGTAAGCTTCCCCTCTTAGCCATTTGGAAGTATTTGCTGTGACTCAAGTATGCCCTTTGGACATACTTGCTGTTAGAAATTTTAATTCAGTTGGGTTTCTGTGATATGAGCAATATATTAGTCTATTTACAGTCTTGATGACACAACTGTTGCCCTGCTGTAGTACTGTGATGGTGATAATTTTTTTCTAATTTGTCTGATGTCTTTTTCTATCTTTTCCACACAGGTTTACATATGTAAAGTGTGTCAGAATGCCTTTTGCGTGGAATGCGATATGTTTATTCACGATTCTCTGCACTGCTGTCCTGGCTGTATTCACGAGCACCCTGCTCCACTATCTGTATGATTCTTTTTACAAATTGTATCTATGTCATTCTTGCATAAATCTATTTTGTCTATTCAGCTATAGCTTTCACAGAGGCACCTCAAAACAAGAAGGACCTAGATGATGACATAAGGATGAACACTGGCTTGGGAGCAAACTTTTAATTTTTACCTAATGTATTAATGATTTTGTTACTGTTAATATATTCCTGATTTTTCTGTACCTGATTTATTTTCCTTGTTCTTGACTGAAAAGCTCTGGCTTTTTCTCAGTGTTATTTTGGGTAACATGTATATTTGTAAATGTGAAAGTTATAAAACTGGTTTGTATGATAATGCGGCAATTCATCTTTGTTTCATGATTTGTTCAAAAAATAAGCTCTGGTAATATATTTTATATATCAATTTGTTATAAGCTCTTGGTTTTGGTGAATGGTGGAGTTCTATATATCAAAGTATTTTTTGTAAGAATTTAACAAGGATGTTTTGCCCAATTAGTTGGGGGACATTTCAAATATTAATTTTGAGTATTGTAGCTATTAACTTTCAAATACAGCTGTTAAATATGTGCTGAAAACACGTTTTAGGTTTTAATGGTACAACGTCAAAAGTAACTGAATTCTATTACTTTTGTGTCTGTAGATGTGTGGTAACTCAGTCACTGGTGTACCTGGCTTAATTTTTAAAATTGTGAGCTTTGTTGTCAGATTAGGAACAGCGATAATTGAATGTAGCCACTGAATCTTAAAAGTGCAAACAAAAAAGCAAAACCCTGTCTTAAGTTAGTTCCCTGTTTTTCACACTCACCATATATAAACAATACATCCCACTCTTCAGTTTTCACAGGGAGTCTTCATTTAAATTCCTTTAAATACACAGATTTTCTATTGTTCACATAGCTCCTTCTGTGCCTTTTCTACTATCTATGACTGCAGGCTGGCTAGAAGGCAGTAATTCTACTGGTTTGGCAGGAAAATTACTGTTTCAGCATCTGTGTTTCATTTTGTGCCGAGTCAAACAATCCCTAAAAACCCTTTGAGCTATCAGGTGATTGCAGTGGCTGTTACTGTAAGGGTGTCCTAAAAACTAGCAGAAAAAGGACATGTTCCTGGGTTTTGGTGTGGTCTAGTAGGCCATTCCAAATGAAAGGAATGCTTTAACATTCTAGCTCTTAGATATTTTGATAGTGGTGACAGCTTCGTGATAGGACACTTTCTGATAATACTTTCATCTTCACAATCAGCATTTCTTAATGGAAAAAAATGTTTTGTCAAAACATTTTAAATCTTTTCTAACCTAGGTTTTTTTTCTTGCTAGATACCAAAATAACATACTTGGAATAAAAGCTGCGTAGAAGTTCTGGCTGTATAGTCCGTTATCCGCTTGTGATCTGAGTAATAATTTGTCTTGTACTTTTCAACCCTTCTCATTGGGGAGGAAGAGCAGTTCAAACTAGGTCCTGAAAAATCAGTATTGGGGCAACAATTCTCTGATGTGTAAAGAATTTCAGCTGTGGCTTTTGTATTTAAAGCAGCATGGAGGAAATACTTACTTCATCTGTGCTCTTTGGGATTCACTGCATCTCAAGTCTCCTTTGAAGCTACAACTGGCTTAATTCTTGTTCTTGTATTTTCTTATTTACTGGATCTGCCAGAAGATTAGTCATTCAGTGAGGTTATGAGCAGGCTAGTGAGAAATTCTTACACTTCCTGAAGATATTGCATAATACAGTTGGAACACAAAGTGCTAAGGGAAGAGACAAAAAGACAAAAATATCCTGTGGTGGAGTTGAGGACACAACTGTGGCAAGAAGTTTGAGTCTGAAAGGCACAGTGAGACTAGAGAGCGCACTGCTGTTTGGACTGAAGGGGATTTCGGAAAGGTGAGTGCCCTTTTGTTAACCATCCATTTTACACTTTCCTTGCAGAAATAAAAGTTACCATCTGTATTAATTGTCATAACTAATTTCCAAGACTAGACATGGTGAAAATGTATTAATTAAAATATGAGTAAAAGAAATGTCAGTTTTTAGTTTTGTATAACAACTGCAGCTCCTGAAGAACTTAAATGGTGTCCTGGCCTGTCACATGCAATATGAGGAACAGTTTTAATTCTAGATTGTGATGTAGCTTAGGGATGAGAAAATGCCATGAAGTACTAACTCTGAAGCGTTACTGGATTGTGCAGACTCCTGGCTGAAGGAATGAGAGAAGGTGAATTTTATTTTAAAAGTCATCAAATTTGAATGAGAATCACGGTTCCATATTTAGGAAAAATAAATGTGGTGCCAATAGTGGAATTCTTAAAAGTAATTTTTCAAAATATAATAGAGCTTGAAGACTTTTTACAACTTTTGTGGCACTTTTTTGCTTTGGGATTACAAAGCACTTAAATTGTTTAGCGTTTATTTTCCTATGGGAGGAGAATGTGATTTTTATAACCACTGAAAAAGAGTAAAAACAACGGACTGGAGATTTAGAATCGCCTTCTTGGGGATGAATTTGTTTAGTAAATGTAAATCTCTTAAGATCCCTCAATTATGTGAGAAAATAAAGCTCTTTGGAGGTGGGGGGAGCAGAATTTGACTATATGGAGCTGAACTGCAGCCACATTTGCTGTGTTCTAAACCATCACATAGCAAAATATTTCCTAGGGTTGTCTTACCACAATACTAGTAACAACAAAAAGCTACTGCTTCTACAAGATAACCTATATTTGAGAAGACTAGTGTAAATATAAAACATATAATAAAGGAGGGAAGTATAGACAATGTGAGTTTGGCAATAAATTTCATTGCCAAATTAATTTCACTTTGTGATTATGAAATCACAGTTCTTTTCATGAAGGACTATGCAGTTCCTGCTAGTCACTACTTACACTGAAAAGAGTTGAAATTTTAAAATACTCTAAAATTCTTGGTTTGATTTTTTTTTTCTGTTTCTCAATTCTACTTCCCATCTTTCATTTGTCATTGTATGTTTTGCCACCTGTTTTTTCCTAATTTAAGGAGATCTTAAAAATGTGCTAGCAACAGTAAGTCATGGCTTTGAGTTGGAAGATTGAGATTATAGAGGCATGTTGGTTTACTGAGGCCATTGTGGGTTTTTAGGATCCTAAGAGGATGAACCTCTTAGGATCTGCCACTTACCTGTGTCATCTTGCTCAAACCTTACCTGTTTATTTCTCTTCCTTCCCTCGTTTTTGTTGTAAAGACTTCAGGTTACTTGCTATTGTTGCTGTAAGGGCAGTGGTCAATCAGAGTTAGCAGAAGTCTGAACTTGGCTAGTGAGATTTAATAATACATCCGTTTATAACAACTCTACAGTTATCTTACATATTCTTAGTAAGATGATTTCGAATGTTTGTAACCTGTAGAAACGCATGTTATTAAGGTAACAGGTGATGACTGAATGTTATCTAAAACATGCAGGTAATATAAACTGGTAGTCTTCCTTGTCTTTTCAGAAAATGTCTGCCAAAGAGGACCCTACAGTGGAGATGAATGACAATGAAATACATGAGCTGAATCCTTCTGCATTGCAAGCTCATTTCCTGCATGCAGCCTTTGATTTTCACAAGATTGCCAAAGACACAGAGGCAGAATTCCAAGAGGTCTGTGAACAGCTGCAGAAGAGTTACAACCCTACCATGAGAAATGAACACAATAGGTTAAAGTCCTTGTCCTATACATCTCATTCATTGTGGCCTTTGACAGAAAGGGCAGCTGCTGGATTTACCACACACTTGTTAAATCCAGCATGCACTGTTTTTGCTGTGGATTAGTTTTATTCACTACGGTGAGATGTGCCCCATACAAACAGCACAATAACTTTTGTCCCACTTGTGAATTTGTCCTGGGCAAAGAAGTGGGTAATAGTTCAAAGTATGACATGGGTGTTCAGAAGCTGGAGAAGAATCCAGCAGGGCACACCTACAGGTACAGAGCAGAGCATGCAAGGCGGCAGTCCTTCGACAGGTGGCCAATCTATGCCATAGGAGCAAAGCCTGATGTGCTGGCCAGAGCTGGGTTTTTCTTTAGAGGTAATTGGAAGCAATGCTTGAAGAGATTTCTGGTTTGATTTATAAAATGGTGCAAGTCTACTTACAATACTTGAATGAGTATGACTTTTTTTTTTTTCATGCCGCTCATCATTTTGAGATGTATTGTATCCCCCATAAGTGCTTTTTTTTTCCATGCTGAAGAACATGCAGCTCAACCATTCCCCATGCAGGTGTTCCACATTTTTTATAATCTTTGCTGCTGTCCCATGCACCTTTTCCTGTTCTAATACAATATTGTTTGAGTTAAGGAGATCTCAATCACATGTGCTGTTCAAGATGTGCATTAGTTGTAGGTTTGTACAGTGGCATACTTATACCTTTTTTTCTGCTTATTTGTCTGCAACAGATGCCAAGCTTACAGATCTCGTATCTCTTCCTCTTCCCCAAAGGTGCAGATTGCTTTTTAAAGATTGGCATTATGTTTTCCTCACTCAGCTGTAATCTATTGCATAATTGCTTTGATTTTTGATCCACCTTCTGCTGTATTGTTCCCCTGGTTCAGAGAATGGGAACTTCCCTGAATTCTTCTGCAGTGAACATTAATGCAAATACTGCAGAGACTGTCACTTCCAGTCCTCTGCAATTGCACTGGCCTGAAATTCCAGCCTGTACAAAATCTTTGTTGGTTAGTTTGATTTTATTCTAAGATATCCTTAAGATCTGATATTCCTTTTCCTTCTGGCACTGTTTACTCAATTTTCCCTATTTTATGTACTGCATTATAGCTTTTGACTGACCTGCCTGTCTTCCATCACATTTATGCTGACTATCAATATGTCAACTTAGGGACAGAAAGTCTAGTTCTCCCATCTTATTCCATTTTTTTTCTAGAATTATTCACGTACTTAGGTTTTACAAATAACCTGTCTAGCTAGAAAGCAAAATTCAAAAATAGCCAACAATGAAGACAAGTTTATTCTACCAAGCCTGTACAATTTCTCAGACTTTTTCTGAAGTTTTATTTCAATAGAAAGATCTACCTTATATTTTCACTTTTGGATTTGCACCAGGTTTAGACCCAGACATGACCCAACTGAAAATAAGTGGAAATCCGAAGTGTTTTGTAAACCTTTTTAGTTTCAGTTGCTATAATCTAAGAAAAAAAGGCTACTCTTACCTACAGATTTTGGACCAATGGTGTACTTGTGGTTACTTGGCTAGAGTGTGAGCAAGTCTGTGCTTATCTCCAAAATCTGTAACTCTCTATGACCTTATAGCAGTCTTCCAGTACGTCAAGGGGGCCTACAAGAAAGATGGAGAGAGGCTGTTCAGTAGGGCCTGTTGTGATAGGACGAGGGGTAATGGTTTTAAAATAGAGGGAGGTAGATTTAGATTGGATATTAGGAAAAAATTCTTCACAATGAGAGTTGTAGAACACTGGAACAGGTTGTCCAGAGAGGTGGTGGATGCCCCATCCCTGGAAACGTTCAAGGCCAGGCTGGATGAGGCTCTGAGCAACCTGATCTAGTCGGGGATGTCCCTGCTCCTTGCAGGGGGGTTGGACTGGATGACCTTTGAAGGTCCCTTCCAACTCTAACCATTCTATGATTCTATGTTGTCTGACAGAGTTTGTCACCCAGCGGGCAATAAGCCAATCTCACACACTGAGCCACTGCAATTTTCATAGTCTTTTCTATTAACCCTAAATGGCCATTAGAGTGTCATGGATTCAGATAACACTGATGGTTCCCTTCCATGATATGCAGAATCATTATTTAGTAAAAGAAGGTTATCGATTCTTCTATTCTCTTAATTTCTTACCCTAAAGAAATCAGCATATATACAAAGATACATTATCAATCCTATTGTCCCTAGTAATGTGAGAAAATACAAGCTTAGTTCCCCTTGAATGCATTTTACATGGATTATCGATTCCACTCGAGTCCAAGAGTTCATTTAGTTCTGGATCAGCTTCAGTTTCAGTGGTGCAGTTTCTCTTGACGTCCACTTTCCTGGGGGGGGTATCTTTCACTCGTGTAATGGATCCAAGAGTCTATCCCTTTCACTCTAATAGCTGTGGGAGTAATCAACAATACTAAATATGGTCCCTTCCAACATTCTTTCAGAGGTTCATCTTTCCAGGTTCAAATGTAGACCTGGTCTCCTGGCTGAGGTACCCTCTCATTGAGATACTTGTGAAGGGAAGACAAAGTACACCCTAACAACAGCAAATACTCAGTTAGTATCTGGTCTCAATTAACGAGCATTTGATCACTCTTCCCTGTTAATTTATTTACAGGATATAGTTTTCCATACAAAATTTTGAAAGGACTAACTCCTTCCCTAACTCTAGGAGTAATTCTGATTCTTAGTAATGCTATAGGTAGAATTTATATCCATTTCATTTGAGTTTTCTGATACAGTTTTGAAATTTGCCTTTCTAAAGTTTGATTCATTCATTCTACCTTCCCACTGGCTTGTGGCCACCAAGGAGTATGCAAATCCCAATTAGGTTCCAAGAACTGAGGAACATCATGTATGATTTTAGCAATAAAGTGGGGCCCGTTGTCTGAGGCTAATCCCTCAGGAATGCTGAATCTAGGAATTATTTCTTTCAACAGTATCCAGACTACTTCTCTAGCTTTGTTGGTCTGACAAGGGAAAGCCTCTGGCCATCCAGAAAAGGTATCTACTAATATCAATAAATATTTAAATTGTTTACATCTAGAGAAATCTATTTACCAGTATTCTCCTGGAATATGTCCCCTTTTAAGTTGTCCTGGAAGAGGTCATTTTTATGTTTTTTGGGTTGGTTTTGTGGTATATCATGCACTGTTCCACAATTATGTTTGCAAGTCTTTGCATTTTTTGTTCTATGGCCTGTTGTCTGATATTTGTTACTACTGCATCCACCCTCATATGGGTTTCTTGATGAGTGCTTTTTATTAATTCTCTCATTAGTGGGGCTGTAACTATTATTTGTCCAGTATCGGTAGTCAACCACGCATCATTAGCCTTAGTACAATTTAAAAGTTTTGCCAATTAATCATCCTTTTCCAAATATGTGGTGGCTCAAATGAAATTCTTCCTGTTGGGATTAAACCCCCCACTATGGAATCTGTCAGGGCTACCCTTTTTGCTGTCTCATTGATAGCAGAGAGGCTATCCAGCATTTTCCTTCCCCTCCAATTCCAATTTTCTTTTGCCCTGTGAAATCTCAAAACCCAGGTACTCTACAGTTGTTTGTGTAATTTGGGCTTTCTTTTGTCATACTTTGTACCCAGCAAGTCCCAAGAAATTTAACAGCTCAACAGTAGCCCTTTTGCACTCTTGTTCTGAAACTATTCCTACCAATATGTCATCTACATACTGTAGTAAGGTAATGGAAGGACGCTTACCTTGCCAGTCTTCCAATTCCTTAGCCCGTACGTTACCGAACAGGCTAGGGCTGTTTTTGAATGCTTGGGGTAGTCTGGTCCAGCAGAGTTGGTCTTTTCTTCCTGTAGTTGGACTTTCCCATTCAAATGCAAACAACTTCTGACTTTCCTCTTCCAGAGGTATACAGAAGAAAGCATCCTGCAAAAGGAAGCATCCTTCAGATCTAACACTGTAAAATAAACATTATTTTCAGATATTGATGGTGACAGAGTCTATGGGTTCAGAACCACCGGATGCACATCAACCATAATTCGGTCAGCTTCTCTTAAATCTTGTACCAACCAATACTCCTGTGTTCGGGGTTTTCTGACAAGCAAAATTGGAGTGTTTTATTCAGATTGACATTCTCTTAATAATCTATACTGAATAAAGTCATTTATCAATGGATACAAGCCTACTCTGGCTTCCAATTTAATGGGATATTGCCTTTTTCTTACTGGTTGTGCTCCAGATTTCAATTCAACTTTTACCAGTACAGCATTTCTCACCGTTTCTGGTATCTTGGCTACTTATACTGTAGGTGTCACTGCATCCAGGATCTCCTCTGGGATGTTGATATCCTCCTGTAGTTTTGCGGTCAATAAACAAAATTGTGCTTTCCAGACAGTTTCTTTCGGTAGATGTAACTGTTTTGGTTTATCAGAAAAGGTTATTTGTGCTCTTAATTTACAAAGTAGGTCTCGCCCTAGGAGAGGAATGGGGCATTCTGGCATGTAAAGAAACTAATAAGTTACTTCTTTTTCTCTCCAATTTTACATTCCATTTGTTTCAAAAACGGTTTCAGAGCTTGCTTTCCTGTGACCCCAACAATAGGCATATATACATTGCTTAAAGGTCCCATACAACTAGTCACTACAGAACAGGTGGCCCTACTACACATTAAAAAATGTATTATTTCATTCCCCAGCTTAACTGGAACCAGAGGATCGGCTGGGGAAATTTTAATAGATTCCTCTGGTCCACTTCAGTCTAACACAATTTCCACATTAAGCTAACAGCTTCCTCTGCCTCTTTATCATTCAAAAGATGACGACATCCTTTCTTCCAATGACCCTCCCATTTACTATAGGCACACTGACTCGTTCCTCAAGGAGTCCTACAGCGACCTCCGCTGTTACCTCCACGACCTCTGAATCCTCCTCGTACACTTTCTCGTACTTTCTCTTCCTCCTCCCTATTATAATATACCTTATATGCAATCGACATCAGCTGTGAAATTGTCACTCCGTCCGCACCATCCACTTTCTGCAGTTTCTTTCTAATAGCTGACGGTGACTGATCAATAAACAACATATTAAACAGTTTCATGTTACCAGCATGCTCCAGATCCAAATCTGCCCATTTTCGAGCCACTTCACACAATCTTTCATAAAATGCAGATGGAGTTTCCTTGTCTCCTTGTGTGGTGGTTTAGCCCGAGTTACCACAGTTTCTCACTTACCCTCTCCCTCCCCAGCGGGAATGGGGGAGAGAGTTGGGAAGAAGGAAAACTCTTGGGTTGAGATGAAGACAGTTTACTAAAACAGCAAAGGAAAACTACAATAATAAGAGAATATAAGGATATTAAAATATACAAAATGAACAACGTATGTTTTCTCACCACCTGATGTCCAGGCCATCCCGAGCAGCGATCATGGAAACAAAACCAAGCAGCAAGCAAGGGGCCAGCAAGGTGGAGGGAACAATGCCAGCGAGCAAGAGAGAGGGATGGATGCCAGGAGGGCAGATACCCACCCTGGCCAGCCCCCACTGAGCATGACGTTTAGGGCATGGAATACTCTCTTTGGCCAGTTTGGGTCAATTATTCTGTCTGTCTCTCTCCCAGCTTCCTGCATCTGCACATTAATGAGACTTGGAAAGCAGGGCAGTGTCCTTGGTCTCATTCACAACAACTCGTATCATCAAGGTGTTTTATCAACATTGTTCACACAGGAAATCCAAACCACCAGCTACTGAGAGGAAAATTAACTCCATCCCTGCCAAAACAAGACACCCTGCCTTATTTCATGCAGCTTAGAAAAAGTTTTGAGCTTTCCCCATCAAAACGCACATGCCATTAGGATCATTATTCAACAGTTTCCATTTCTTTCTGATTTCATGATTATTCATAACATAAAGAACAAGTCAATATACAGCACTTCATCCCATTTACTCATCCGTCTACAGAAAAGCATTAGTTGCAATATAGTATTATAATTTAGAGTTCCATTTTTTGGCCATTTTTCACCATCTCCTAATCTGTACATGGGTTACAACTGATTACAGTATGGAAAGAGTTTCTTTTTAGTTAGAGGATCCCCTCCAAATTTTTGCCAGTTTTTCAGGATGCATCCCAGTGGAGTGCAGAGAGGTGTCTCGGTAGAGGAATCTGAACCCATTTTATCACTTCCTAGGAAGATTTTCATTAATCAGGACTTCATGTATTCAGCATAAGGAGGATATTCCTTGTTTCTCTCACGCTTCTAGAGACAGAAGTTACAGATAAGCTCCTGCTGCGGTCCTTTAATGAAATGTCTTACGCAAAGCAATCCCGACACAGACACTGATACAGAAACAAAATCAGATTCCCACTCACCGACATCTCCATCTCTGCAGTTCCCTGTTGCTTAAGCCAGATTCTGTTTCAGAAGATATCCATTGTCCTTGCCTAATGGCAAATTTCATAAAAACTGTTGTATATCAATCATTTACATGCAGGCAAGAAATATACAGTGCAGTGTTTTGCTTGTGGTGGATGTCTGGGAAATCGGGAAGATGGTGATGATCCTTGGAGAAAACAAGCTAAATGGTTTCCTGAATAATTTGACTGACTGGCCTAGAAATATTTCTAGATGTACAAAAAGGTTGATTTGTTCTGACATCTCTTTTTTCCCTCAGCAATGATGCTGGAAAGCGAACAAACCCCCACCTCAAGTTTTTGTCTTCAATTTTATTATATTCAGACAATTTATTTCAGCAGATCTTTACTTATAAGAACTAAACAGTATAAGCCTGCTACCCCTAACCTGGTAATTATTTTATATATATTGGTTTACATACTTTCTAGAGATCTTCCATGGGCTTTTCATGGAGATAATGAATCAGCCAGCTGATTATTCTCTCAGATAGTCACTATGTTGCATGAACAATGCTGACAGCATCAAAAAGTTTGCCTTTGCTTCATTGTCTTTCTGTTGTGAAAAATCCTGAGTATGCGCCTCTTAATAACTGAAACACTGCTTCCAGAATTTTAGTTGGAATTAATGTTTAGGAATAATATTATAGTTGAAGGTGTGCCTGCTAACTGCAGGAGGGTTGGACTAGATGGCTATTAAAGGTCCCTTCCAAGTGAAACATAGATTGTATGATTTTGCTTTTTTTTTTTTTATAGGTCTGAATTCCTTCAGAGTAAGAAATCAAGTGAGGAAATTAAAAAATACATTGAAACCTACAATGGATTTGTTGTAGTGGTGATAATCTTTTAATCTATTTCAATCTTCCTTTATCGTGGAATATACCCCAAGGAGGCACTACCTGGGGCTTGATGGTAGGCAAATTAGGCCTTGATCCTGTTTTCCACCCTCTTTCTCCTAAAAAAAAAAAACAAAACAGCAACCCCAAACCTGTATATAATTGCATATATAATTAACACTGTGCACTCCAGGTGGAATTTGTTTCATGCAAGTTGATTTTGATGTGTGGATCCAAGCTACTTGTCCGGGCAGTACCGAGGTAGTCTGTTAATGAAAAGTAACGTACTTCCAATTGGTGTTTATCCTACTCAAAGGCAGATGAATTAATTAACTCCTCATGGCACCTATACATATTTATCAATTATTAGGAAGATTTTAGGTGAGTGTGCTACCAAGCACTTCTGCATGGCTGCAGACAGGTTAGGTGAACTCCAGCCTGCCAGCTCTTGTATCACTTCATCTTTGTTTGGGGGGAATTACTTTCATCAGAAAAAGTGTAATATATATATGTAAGATCTTTCATGAGTTAAACCAAGCAAGTATTGCTTGGAAAACACCATCTCAGATATCTTAAGAGCATCAGTGTTATCGTTCTTTCTTTGGAGCTGCTACTGTCTGTGGGGTTGGTGTATCGGAGGGGGCTACAGTGGCAGCTTCTGCAAGCAGCTGCTAGAAGTTTCTCCTTTGTCTGGTGGAGATGGCTGGCTCCAGGGTGGACCCGCCACTGGACGGGGCTGAGCCACTTGGCGATAGTGATAATGCCTCTGGGATAACGTATTTAACCGGGGGAAAACAAACCAGCAGTGCAGGGAGAGAGGGAGTAGGCATGGCCTTGCCCTCGGCCTCCATCGGGCCCAGCTTGGCACAGCTTGGCCTGGCCCAGCAGCTGGGAGAGTGAAGCCAAAGAATGTGGGAGGCACAGCCCTGCAGACGCCAAGGTCAGGGAAGAAGGAGGGGGAGGAGTAGTGATTCTCCTGGGAAGATTCTCCTGCAGCAGCAAAAGATTATTGGTTCTGTATTTCTGAAATTTTTAGCACAAGCAAAAATATGTTTTCAATAGAAGCTAAGTGTGAAAGTGCTGGTTAAGTAGATCTATCTTACTGGCATTTACCTGTGTCAGAGAGAGGTGAAATATAAATAAAACCTGAAGGCTTTGAAAGAAAACAGATTTTTGCATGTACTATAAATATATAAGTTTATAATTATCTGAAAGATGCAGTTCTGTAGTAGTGTTTTTGCTTTGCTGTAAGCCTCAGATACTTGCAATCTAGTTCTGTCCCTGCTTTGGAGAATCTGATAGCAGACTAAAGCTTTCCTAACTAGTCGGGTATCTTTGGTTCCAAAGGCAATCTTGTCTTGAACATCTCTGACAATGAAGGAGTTTGACTGGAGTCTTATAAAACTTGCCCAGCAGAAGCTCGTGTGAAAGCCACTGCTTTTGCTAAAGCCAGGTTTTTCTATACAGGTTTGAACCAAGTTTGTTAGCTATATAAGCACAGGGCAAGTAAAAGATCCACTTACCAATGCATGGGACAGTGGCTCAAGATGTCCTGGTACCCAATTAAAATCTTGCTTTAGCTTTCAGTAAGGAGAGTAATGCAGCTGCAAAATGAGAATGGCTTTTGCAAAAGCCATTGCCTGGCAAGCCTTGCCTGGAGCAAGGGAATCAAAATGGAATTACACTGTTAGAGGTAAAAGCCAGAGCAAAGAGTTGCAAGGAGGATATGTTTTTAGAAAAGAGAAAGCATTTATCTGGGCACTTTTATATTTATTTGTCTGGTGTTACTAAAAGGACAATAATGGCACATCTCTCAATTCTGTAGCATTTTATTTTCCCTGATCTAATTTTTGTTATTTGTGATTTTAAAAGTGTGTAATTCCAGTAACAGAAAGAGGCCACTGAAGTAAACTCATGAAGCAGCTGCTGTGCTGCAGGTTTTATACTGCTGGCATGTTAGTAAGGGAAAAAAATTATGTACATGACCATTTTTGAGGTGCACAATGTCTTGCTTACAGGAGAAGGCAATAGAGTACAGTGCTTCCAGCTGTGCAGGTTGCTTACAAGAACGGGAAGAAGGTGAAGATCCTGTGGAATAACATGCAAAATGATTCCCTGAGTGAGCGGCAGAATATCTTAGACAATTTCCTGCTGTGTGATGAAAGTAGCCACACACTTTTGCTGTTGTTTTTTTAATACTACTTTAAATGTATATAAATAACTGTGTTTCTTGTGTGTCTAGGACGTTGTGCCTCTCTGAAAACCTTTTTTTAAATTAAGGTTTACATGTAAAAATACAGTAAAAGTTTCCAAAAGGAATGTTTGTGAAATTAGTTCCATCTTTCTGCCAAATGTAAGCAGTTGAAGCAATGCATTGTGCCAACTGCTGTGTCTTTTGGAAACACCATTCTAGTTCCAACTGCTTGGAAATAATTTGGAAAGTCACTGGAAGAGCAAACAGAGAGGCCACTGACATTATAGTCTGCCCAAGCTTGCGCTTGTCTGCAGTATCCGCTGTTAGGGAAGCAGTTCTCATGCTCTGCGATTTTAAATTATAGTTCCAGTTACAGGGAGCTTCTGTGCAGGTGTGCACAGAACGAGCAGCCAAGGCAGCTTAGCAAAGTTCTTCATCCCAGACCACCTTCTAAATGCATGGCGTTTCAGAGGTTGCTGAGTGGGTAAGGGGTACGTGACCTGTGTCAGCGTGGTGCGGGCAGCGGCAGCTCCTCTCTGCCTCTGTAAAGGTGTTTCTGAGCCCTGTGGCGTTCAAACATGTACCCCTAAACAGCGGCTGCCTGCCTGCAGGCATTGACCCAAGCTGTGAAGAAAGTGTCTCTGCAGGGCAGCTACAGGCAATCAGCTTTTCAGTAACTAACAGCAATCATGCTTTGCTGGCAAATTGTAACATGTGCGACAGCTCCTGGGCTGCTCTGTCGGTTGCAGAGTCCCCCAGTCCAAGGTCCTGGGCACTGCCACGGGAACCGCAGGGCTGTGGCAGAGTGGCTGGTGGGACAGCGAAAGCAGAGTCCCAATTTGTGGGACTGCGGGCAGCTAGTCGTGAGGTTTTGTGCAGGACGTGTTACTGTTGGAAGTCTCACAGCTCCTCTCTTGGGTCAGTTTGTTCAGGTACCTTGAGGATGGACACAACTGCGAAGTACAAAGTGATTATTTATTTGCTAACTCATGCCACAGAAGATGGGATGTTACGAGCCCTGAGGCTGAGCACTAGCATGCCCACCACCCTGGTCAGGCTAACCAAAGGTCTCTGCCGGGCACATGGCAGAGTCCTCTGGCCATCAGCCGCCCTATCTCACCGTGCTGCCTCTGCCTGTAGCCGTCTCTTCCCTGCGTCTCTGCAGACTGTCTCACGGCTTTCTCTCAGCAGCCAGCATCAAGGTTATGCAACTGTGTCAGATCAGAGCTGGGCCTCATATCCTTGATAGGCAGACAGCAAAACACTGGGATGGAAGAAGCTTATGGATGAGAGAGAGGGGTAAAAACAGGGGGCCATTATGGCTGAAGTCCTGCTTCTGGAGGAGTACAAGAATTTTGCTAGTGTTAAAAAAATACAGAGCTAGTTACTGCAGCTGTTGTAAATTGCTTTTGTAGCTGCTGGTGCCTAAGCAACTCAGTTTGAACTAAATCATAAATATTTAAGGAAGTATAACTGGATTTGTTTTCGTTCTACCAAACTCCTGGTAAAGCAAATCTTGAAAAGAAAGCAACCCTACATTCTGTAGGAGCTGGTAAGCACTGCACAGCCTCACTTGAAAGGATGGCAGTATTGAGTTTACATTTTAGTTTGAGAGGATTGTTAATGGTTTTCTGGATTTGACCCTTACTTAGTCAGAAAAAATATTAATTTCAGTAAGTACTGACTTAGAATTTAGGGATTGTCCATATATAGGGACAACAAATAGTAGGGAATCTGTCAGCTACTGCTTGCTTTTGTAATCTGTGAATATAAACCAAACCCTTAGCAGGCGAAAGTAATTTCTGTGCAGATGAGGCATATAAGCAAACAAAATTATTTTGTGACAATATGGTGTGATTTTTTTTTTATTCATGTTTTGGAAAATTGCAAATGTATGTCAGCTGTGTACTACATATTATATGTACATGCTTTTAGATGCAAAAGAAAGAAAATTGAGATAACCTTCCACTATTTTTTGCTTCTAATGCTTCCTTTTTCCAAATAGTATTGCCATTTCAAGGGAGTGGTGGTGTGGATACATGTGTGTGGATTTCTGAGGGAAGAGTTCATACCCAATGAGTTTCCACTGAGTTGCTGCAGAATAGTGCAAGCACAGAGTTCATAATTCAAAAGTAAATTTGCAATAGTGGTACTGCCCAGACATTTTCTTTAGCAGTCTTCTCTTAATCCAAAAATGGGTATTACTGCCACTGAGAAATGCTGAAATTTTGGGGGGTATATGTATCAGATTGAGGTGTTTTGTAATTTTTGAAGGCACTAAAAGCACGTTTTAGAGCTCTGAATGCATAATAGTAGTTTTAAACCTCATAGTACTGAAATGGTGGCGGGAACAATAAAAGTCATAGTTGCCAGTTTATTAATGAAGATGTTTGTTCATTCTTTGCATTTGCCAACATGTGTATCTCCATTTTACTGAAAGTGAGTGGGGCTATTTCTGGTGGGAAGTCCTAGTTCCCCAGACTATGGCATAAGTATACACTATCTTGTCTGAACTTCTTCAGAAAATCTCTCTGGTGTTGTCTCTCACTGAGCTGCAGGAAGAGCCATTGAGCATTTCTGGGGTTCACTGTACTTCTGTTGAATATGCAAATAATAAAATGGTACAGCTTCATTTGAGTTAACATTACTGTCGGGTTTTTTGTTTAACTCTTTGCCTGCATGGTGCCAACTGAACGTGTCTTTACGACTCTCTGAACCTGCTTGTGAGACTGGCCGTTGAGTTTATTGACACAGCACTGCATCTGACCTGATTATTCTTTCCAGACCATGGAAGGCTAGGGACGATGGCACTGCGATACCAGCATGTCTCTGCACAGAGCTAGGTCAGGTCTGGCAAAGCTTTTTAGCTCAAGTTTATCACTTGATTCCTTGCTACACGCAAACTAACCCCACATTAAAACACACTGGTGCAAACTCAACTGAGTAGGACAAAGAGAAACTGTGGGAACTTTGTTTATTCAGAAGCAGCGATACCAGTTTTTTCCATTATCTAGAAAATCTATGTTCTTACTGCAGTTTAGTGGACAGCTGACTATATTTGAGTTTTGTGTACAGAATCAGCTTGTCACTAGGTTTTATTACTTAATGTCATCCTTTTTGCAGACATGACACTTGTTGAAAGTCAGTGTCTTCAACTGACAAAACAACTTACAAAGGCTTACAACAGTAACAGCTTCAGCAAGTTTTCCTTGGGAACTCAAACCATTTGGCTATTGACTTGAAATTACCCTATGGGGACCTGTCAGTTGTCTCAAAGGACATTAATGATCAGCCCTTTCTTTATTAAACCCTTGCAAACCTTAACTCCACCATTGTCCTGGAAGGTGAAGCAGGAAGCGGAAAAACAGCATTACTTGGGAGAATAGCTCTTCTTTGGGCCTCAGGCTGCTGCCCGTTCTGAGCAGGTTTAAGTTTGTATTCTCCCTCTCCCTGACTTATGTAAGGCCAGATCACAGCATGGCTGATACTATATGCAACCACTATATGCAACCAACCAGTAGTATTTGTGGGACTCTTAAGAGATGTAATTCAGCCACTGAAAAATCAGGTCTTATTTCTTTTAGATTACTATAGTGAGATGAATTCAGTGCCCCAGATTGTAGAGGAACTTACACAAAGGAACCATCTCTACCAGCTTTGTTTGGTCGTTGCTGTCTGTACTAACAGGACAAGAGAAATTCACAAGTATGCAACCACCACTTTAAACACTGCGGAGTTCCCTCTGTCCAGTACTCCGTACGTACTAAAGAAACGGTTCCCCTACAATTTGACCTTGTGGAGCAGCCTCTCTTTCAGCTGGAGTTTGAAAATCCTATGCAGACCATTCTAAAGACACCTTTGTGTGGTGTCTCTCGCTGTGTATTGGGTACAACACCCAAAGGGTAACGTAATCACTGATTAGGCTATTTTAAGGCCTATCTATCTGCTCTGTCACTTACTGAAATATTTATTGAATCTAGTACTTATGCAGTATAGTCTTTAAACTCCCACCTCATATATAGCCTAGGGAAAATGACTTCTTTTGTGAGCAAACATTCCGTCTGTCATATCATCTTCCTTTATTTTTGACATACATTTTAGTATATAGAGTGCCTTGAAGGCAAGACTCCCATCTTTTCAGCAGGCTGACCATAAGGCAAGACTGAAAGCCTATGTAACAGTACACAGGCACGGAAGAGATTGCTACACTCGGTATCTTGCATCTGTGCAAAGCTGATCTGGTGTCCGACCCGAAGTGGTTGCATAACCTGGCGTTGTATGTGCTTTGCTCTGTAAGAGTGGTATTCAAACACTTGTAGACACACGGGTATCTCATTCTGTTAGGTATTAACGTGCCTGCTAAAGTATCCTCTATTTTCTCGGTCTCCTCAGTCTGCAGTATTAAAATGCTTAAATGAGTCAAGTTCAAAGTTCTACTTTTTTCAACCTAATAGCAACAACTTTGTTTTATTTTTAACATACCTTAGTTTCATATGGGTTTGGAGCATCTTTAAGTCCTTATTGATGTCCATTTATTTTTGCAGCAAAGGTTGCAAAACTGTGGAGGTTTCCAGAAGCTGTCAGTAAATCACAATCTTACAGAAACTGCTTGGAGAAGCTTCTTTGGAAGTTTAATAACACACCTGCTTTAAAAGAGCTGGACACTAGCCGCGTGTTCACACATCAGATCAAAGCCAGTGCACCAACAGTGATGGCTTTTGTCCAGTGTGTTCCTGAACTGCCTGGTCTTGTGACAAAGTAAAGATGGCTTGGCTCTTTGACACAGAGGACCTTAAAGTGTTTGATTATCATGAAGGAGCGGCATCCTCAGCCTAGGAGATTACAGTTATCTTAGCAATGGGTCTTGCCACTTTCACCAATTTTTCAACACTAGAGAAGTTTGAAACTCTTAAGGTTTGCTTTTTTTTTTTCCTTGGTGTATTATGAATTACACACTTGTGTAGCAAACAGACACATATTGCAAAATTTTTACCAGGGTGAAACATGCCAATCTCTTCCACAGCAGGGTTAGGATAATGTAAAAGGATGAAGGAACAGAACACAGCGTTAGCACTACTCTAAAAACCTGATTTGCTTTGCAAATATAGTTATAGATTGTACCCAAGTAATATCCTTGGGAAAAAAATGTAAAATTTTACTCAAAGTCTATTTAAAATAAATTATTCAGTTGTTTTGAAACAACTTGCTTGCAATGAAATCAATTAAATGAATCACTTAGGAAATAAAAATCATAAAATCCTTTATGATCAGAACCGCACTAAGAATAATATTGGGTGCTACATTTTACTAGCATTAAAATCTGATAAAGGCCACTTTTTGTAATGTAATGCTAGATATTAACACAGGACTAGCTGATTCGCACATGGCAGTTTTGCCTCTTTATGAATGAACAGCTGCTGAACAGCTGATTTAGAAGCTTTGCATCTCTGCAAGCAATCTTAACTGACTTCAGCTAGACAATTAAGAAAAAGCCTTCAAAGTGGCTTAGGGAAGTTAAGATTATGCCTGTTATCTTTTTGCTCAATTATTTGTGGGAAAACTGATTTTCTGACACTCGACGACAGTAGGAAAAGAAACTGAATGCAGCCAAGTTCAGGCCTGCACTTGGCTAGTTCCCATGAAAAGCAAACCACTGGCAGTAACTAGATTAGTCTAGTTTTGTGGCTGCAGCCTCTATTCTACAAGAGTTAAGACTGTAAGGGCTGAAATCTAACTTACCATTACCTTCCCAAAGTCTGTTTTTTCTAATTTGCTTCTAGTAATGGTACTCAGAAAAAAGCCACAGCAAAACTTTCTGGTGTATTTCAGCCATTCATCCAACAGACAGATATCTAGAGAAGGTAAAAATAAAAACACCTCAAAACAAACCACACCCCTAAATTAAAAGTTTGAGAAGTAGAACTTTATTAACAAGCATTTGAAACAAAAAATGAGCCTTTCTGAATCCAGCTGTTGTATTCAGGATTCTAATCAAACCTGTAAGATCTCTCTTCTAATACTGTTTTCCAGGCCGTTGCCACCAGTGGCCACTGTAACATACACTGCTGCCATAGCTGCTGCCACCTACAAGAATATACTGCAATTGCTAGTTCTGGTGTTGCCATTCGGATAAAAAGTCTGAGGAATACAACAGGTCTTAAAGTGGGAGACGAATGAAGTCTATCATCTGGGGTTAAAAGACTTACATCTATCAGGTGGTAAAAACGCTTGAAATCGTTTCAGGGAATTAAAAAATATTTTATTGCTGCAGTGCTTTCTAAATGCATTTGACTAGAGATCTTTAAGAAATAGGTTATTTCAATGCACATACAATTTCTAGTTTCAAGTTATTTGTCTACTTGTTATGAGGGGCAGCTCCATGTTTAGAAAAATGTTAAGATCAATTGTCTTGATAAAATTCTGATCTTCACCACAAACCATCCGTGCATAAGTGATGTACACCTCTCAGTGGGAAAGACTTGTACCTGGCTTTAAAAAACAAGCAAAAATTAGTATACAAGAGCTTTTTGACTTTAAACAAACAAACAAGAAGTACTCAACTGCACAGAAATTACACGTTGTTACAGAAAATCAGAAAAGCAGGTCCCCAAGAGAATAAAGTTTTGTTCTATAAGGAACTGAACAATATACTGAGAATTCTAAACAAAGGGTTTCAAACAACAGCACAGGCACTGAACTAAGGAGAACAGAATTGCTCAGCAGTATCAAACTGAAATGTTGATCTTGTCCTGAAAACAAAGCTTAGCTAAACATCCTGCTATCCCATCTATTTAAAGAAGCAGTTGCTCCTGAAGATATGTACATAGATGCAAAAACTGCACTCACTTAACTTTTTATTTTCAAAATAGCCTGTAAATAAATAATGTAACTCTTAATACTTCAAGTCAGCTGCATCATTAACCCTGATGTAGAGAGATGCTGTAGTAAAACCTTTCATCAGAGCAATAAAATACTTTCCTTCATTCTAGTCAAGAAAATACTATTCCAGGGCTGCTAAGCAAAGAAGGCATTACTACTGGCAGATGTGGTCTTCACAGAGAGTTGTAAGAATGGATGGAAGTCTCAAAGCTCATAGTTTTTGCACAGAATTCAAAACTTGTTGAGAGCTTCTAAAATGAACTGTAGTTTCAAACAAATTTGTCAAGCAAGACTGTATCTTCATTTAGCACAAAATTACAATACTTACAATCCTTCAAATCAACGATGGATATTCAGTTACTTTGCATGTGCTTCTCTCTCCAGTGCCGCTTCCATTCGACTTTGTTTTAAACCCTACAGGATACAATTTAGTAAAGTCTTGCTTTTACTAACATGGAAATAAAAATTTAGTTGCCGAACAAAAACATATTTGGACAATCTTTTTTCAGTCCTTTACAAATGAAGAATAGCTTTTAACTCTTTGGGGAAATCAGAAAGGGCAGTTTAAAAAGGACAAAAGCCAAACTACATGTTTTTTTTATAATCAGTGGCTCTACAGAACAATTTCAAATATATATTTCTGTTCAATTAAAAGTAAATTAATGCAATCCAAAATTATATATAATATGAAGCAAGGAATTCCAAAACTAGTCTTTTGAAGATACCCTATGCTACCAAATTCCCCCTTTCCAACTCCCCCAATGCAGAGTTGAATTCCTTTTGTAATTTTCCTTCTTCCGAAGTGTACAAAGGAAAACAGAAATCAATATTCCATGTCACAGATTTTACGTAACTACACTGACGGCTCCTGCTGGACCTTCACGATCACCGGAAACAATTACTGAAGGATAGTCTCTGCAAAAATGCCAAATCTGATCCTAAATGTGATACTCAAAGAATAATAAACATATTCAGATTTATTCCACCTCTCCACAAAGACAGAACCAGTTGTTTCAGAATGGCTATAAAACACTGCCTGTAAAAGTACCTCACGGGACCCCTCCAGTGGCACAAAGGGCTAAACCAGCA
This sequence comes from Ardeotis arabs, assembly GCA_011801015.1. Classification (NCBI taxonomy): domain Eukaryota; kingdom Metazoa; phylum Chordata; class Aves; order Otidiformes; family Otididae; genus Ardeotis; species Ardeotis arabs. The sequence goes on from JAAGAY010008641.1 coordinate 31,173, forward strand.
TTGACTACACAGATATGCTGGCTCATGTGATTCTACTCAAGGACAAAAAAACTTACACAATACAAAATAACCTTAAGCTTAGCTATCATAAACAAAACAAGAGATGTAAAAAGCAGCCCTCCCTGTCTAACTTCTTGCTGAGAACAGCAGCAGCAACACAAAAGCAAAATTACAAAGACATTTCAAGACAACAGTGGCACGTACCAGGTAATACCCAGTGTGATAACCGCTCATGTACCAGGCGATCAACATGCTCCCCAGTGCTTCATCATCCTCAGGAGAGTCCGGCCTCATCGGTGGCGGAGGAGGAATCAACTAAGAAACCACAAAGGAAATGTCTGTGTTTCAGCAGGGTATATCGCAGGTTAGAAAGCTACCAATTCTAAAATCTGCAATGCAAAACTGAAGAACAGGAGCAGATCCTCGATATATTCTCTGAAAACGACTCAAGAAAGACGGTATTTTCTGAAAACATGTAATTTCCAAAGCCTGGGAGAAACAGGATTCCTGTAGCTTGACTGTGCACAAAATAATTTATTAGGGGAAAATATTTATCTGCATCAGTGAAATGCTGTTAACCAAATGTAAGGTGTAGTTCCTTCAAATAATTTTTCTCTTGATATTCTTACCAACAGCTTCACTGTCACTAAACTGAGTGAAGAACAGACCTTGTGCATTAGATTCCTCTAATACTTTCAACTGAATGCATTACCAAACACCTGGAAAATAGAGACTAACACAGAAATGTGTTCTAAAAACACAGGCAGTGACCACGTTCAGTTCAGTTAGAAAACTTGAGATAATCAATACTCCTCTCTGACACTTTCGTCCCCATTCTCCCATCACTTACCGGTGGTCCTCCTGGGAAGGGTGGGGGCCAGCAAGACAAAAACGACGGAGGTGCCCTGAACTTTGATCCAGACTACATTGAAAAAAAAATAATAGTGCAAATTAAAATTAAATTTCAGGAGTTAGGATGTTAAGAGACAAGCAGAAGAAAAACCTAGTCACCTCTATCCTAATTTAATTTGAGAAAAACACAGTGTTGGCTGAAATATTTGCTTGCTACTCCTGTTCAATGTTGTTAGAATCATTCCTCCCAGGTGGATAATCTTCTGAAAACTCATCCTACATGACTCCATTGCTTGCTTCTCGCTAGGGCCAAACAAAGCCCACTTCTGTGGAGGTGAGAATGGAAGTCAGGACTCTTGCGGCCCTCAGCCTCTGGCCTCCCGCCGGGCGGCCGCCTGGGCCCAACTGGGCCCGGCCCGGCTGCAAGAAGTGGAGAGGAGGTGTGAAGGGAACCCGAGAGGCGTCTG
>JAAGAY010008644.1:16876-66607 GCA_011801015.1 Ardeotis arabs
GTCACATTGTAGTGAAATTCTCTTTTGACTGTTGCTTTTCCTTTCTCTTTTTCTTTCTAGGCAACTCATGCAGCAGATCAAGGAGCAAGGGTTCCTAGCTGAAGTGGAGGGGCAGGACGTTGCTAGTCTGCCACTCTCTTGTGCCTGGGAAAGCGGAATTGAATATCCAGCAACTTGTGCTTCAGCTAGTATTAATGTATAGGTAATATTTAGTAATTAACTGCAAGGTTAGTGATTGAATTTAGGGCATTTGGGGGACCATTAACTTAATTCTTGCTAGAATTTTTAAGTGTTTTTTTTAAAGTTTAGGTTTGGCATAAATGCAACAAAAATGACTAGGAGATGGGTCACAATTATCTGTGTTCCTATGGAAACTATTTGAATATTGTTTTATATGGATTTTTATTCACTTTTCATGTATGCTACTAAAGACTGACCCTCACCTGTCAAACAAGTATTTGTAGCTTGTGTATGGCAGAACGGGCTAAGCTAGTGTTTTGTGACCTACCTGTTTTAAAATAAAGTATATTGAAATAACTGGTCCTGTGTTTGGTTATCTGTAGAAAAATAATCTGTCATGGATGGCTCTTATAGCATATATGAAGGCAGACTAGAGCTTATTAATAAATAACATGATTGCCATCTCCTCCCCTACCCTTGCCCTCCCAACTTACTCAAGTGAAGGAACCCCTTAATGGGTAGGGAAACTAAACTGTGTTGTTTTTGAAGTGTGACCAGGGAAAGCTTGACTATCAAGAAGTTGAATACTACCTGAATTCTTGTGGAGTCCCATTTGTCTTTCACTATTGAACATGGGCTTAACACAGTTGCCTATTGCAAGTTAAGTGCAGTTTTTATTCATATTAGTCTGTAACTGCTGTGGCTGGGACTGATGGCTGTTTAAACACATCTAGTCATTAATGAGAGAATGCAGCACGGGCTCTCTGACTGCCACTGACAAGCTGTTTGCTATGCCTGGGTGGATTAAAATACGTTATGGGAAAACTTAAGAAGCTGAAACTACTTGGCTGACTAGTAGGTGACAACTACTTTCTGACCCTTGTTGCCTAGACCTTTAGTATAAAATGGATAAGAGATGGGACTTGACATCCTTTGTGCATACAATACAACTAGCAGCTCTTAATTAACATAATGAAAATACATGCTACCCTGTTAAACTTCTGACTTCGGATTAAATGTGATAGATGACAGTAGTAAATACTAGGAGCTAATACAGAGTGTGTTGATGATAAAATCAGTGAGTCTGCTTACTGGAGTAGAGCATTCTGACTTCAATTTAACCTGATGCTAGTTTGCTGCCACTTGTTGCACTAAAATTGCAAAATGTTTCTGACAAACTAATTGGTCCCAGATCTGGATCTGTTCTGTTTGCCAGAAGGTCCTGAATTGCAGGCATCCCTTAGCAAATGCCTGATGTGTAATGAGGAAAACAATAATGTATTGACTAAGTCTGTAAAGCTTGAGCCAACGTAGAGTAAGTGTTAAAATTTAGAGTCATCCAAAGGGTAGCATTGCTGATAGAAACAGTGACCCTAGCAAGATGAGAAATAAAGCCATTTTCTTAAAAGCAGTTGTGAAAGACAGTGTTTAACCTCCATTCAGTGCTTTCAGGTGAAACTACACTCTTCACTAGCTGAACTAGTCGGGTAAACAGAAGCAATGGTATCTCATTGCTGATTCTCTTGATGCATTCCAAGTTTGTTTGGTTTTTTATTTTATTATTTCCTTCACTCCTACCTTCAAGCTTGTGATTGAAATAGCACTTGTCTTTATTCTCATGCATACAGGAGCCAGCTGTTTGGCTACTGAACTACACGGGTACAAACTTCAGTACATACACATAGTGGAGCAATAGCCTTCATCTCAAATAAATTCCCTGCATCCAAACCAGGGTTTCTTTTTTTAGCTTCTCCACATTAGTGTGGGAACTTAATGATTCTTATCATGAAAGCGAAAGGAATCAATGGTAACCTGTATTAATTAATACTGTAACAGCTTCACAACTAAATCTGTGAGAGCTAAGTGCATTTGAACTGTGGAAAAAAATGAACAGGAATGCAGAAAAAGTCCTCCTGGAAAGCCTGTAGTTGTCTAAAGGAGATGTAGCTACTTCTTAAACCTGCCTGTTTGAAGGCTGGGGATGGTTGAGCCAGAAGGGCTGTAGTGAGACCTTACGTGATATCTGCTCTAGCGACCTACTGTCCTGGTGGGCAAGCACCACAGTCTGCCCTCCTCTACCTGCAGTCAGTGGAAACTCTCCAGCAGGTAGTCTGAAGGCAATCACCTATGGAAGCTAACTTGTAAGCTGCTGTTGAGGAATGTGGCAGGCTGCCGCTTAGTTTCTTGATCTGTATTTAACTTCATTGGTTATTTCAGCTGTTTCGTTGGTTTTTTGGCTCAAAAAAAACCTCCAAAACTACATCTGTTCCTCTCTGCTGGAGGCCAGGACAGTGGCAACACACTAAGCATTTTGATTATGCTGCTCCCCAAAATAGATGTAGCTGACCTCAGTTCTTTACATGCCATGGAAGAGGATAGTAGTCTCAGCTGGTGCTCTGTAAGGCATGTCTAAGGTGAGTATCAAGTGCTTAAAAAGAACTGTTCATCTTCTTGAGCACCTTCTATGTAAAAATGATGAGTTTTGCTGTCTAACTTTTGGTACTTGTAGGAGTAATAAATCTTTACAGTAATGGTGGTGTATTTTTAAGCAAGACACAAGTTTTTCATTTTAAGTTGAATTATGCCGAGCAGATCTTCTGGGCTTTGAAATACTGAGTATACATATCCTTCATCTCACAGCTGCCCTGCTCCTGGCTTCCAGAGAAACTTAGTTGTTCATTTCCACTTTTAAAATTTGTTTTAAAATACCCCCAAGTGATAGGAATCAGTCACGTAGTAAATCAGGCCTTCCTGATCGTGGGCATTCTCTACCATCCAGGCTGGGAAAATAAGTTTACTAGTGTAAGTTGGAGGACCATGTAGCACTGCAAAGACCTAACAAAGCAAGCAGTGAACTTCTATGGTTTAGTCTGACTTCTGTTCCCTAAATCTTGAGCTATCACACCCTTTGCTCTGTTTGATCAAATCCAGTTTTTCTAACTGCACATCTTAATTATTCCCTGGAGCAAGCTTGCTTCAGAGGGGAGTGAGGAGCTGCATGCCAGAAAAATTGACATCAGCTGTATCTGTCATATGAGTTTAACAAATATCAAAGTTGGAACCATGAATAGCCTGTGCCTTTCACTTCACTTGGTGCTAACCATGCTCAGTACAGTGCTGTGTCTGTCTCACTGTGGACTTTGCTAGCCCATTTGCAGGGACTGTGGCGTTCCTGCTCCTAATGCCACCAGTGGTCGCTCCCCTCAGTGGCACTGGTGATGGTGGTGTTGGTTCTCTTTGGATCACCCTTAGAAAAAGTAATATCTGAGGCAAATACCAAGATGTCTTCCCGAGCTGAGGGCTCCTGTTCCTCTTTCTTGCGTAGTGAAGCCACTTTTGAGGTCTGAAGCAAGTCTAGCTGAGACCTTCCATAAGTCCACCTATGGCTATACATCGCCTGTGCTGGAGTTCAGCTGACGTCCTTTGGTGTGAACGTAGTTTCATATACCAAAAAAAAATTGAGGAACACTGGTCCTCTGAAATGACATCAGATGGAAAATCAAAGGTGGGAATATGTTGTTAGTGGGAGCATGGAGAATACTGAAGTAGAGGGAGCAGACTGAGAGGAAGTAAGGAACGAGGAGGGGAGCTACCGATGGCAGAGTGTACTGTGCAGCAGCCTGCCCTTGTGTTGCTGCATGAGTACTTCACTTGCAATTTAATTTTTAAGCTGCTAACTTGTAGGTTACAACACAGGCCTTGCACACAGTGTCAGTGTATTAATCCCCTTGGAAGAGGCAAGTCTGCTGCCCCATTTGCACCAGCAAACTAACCCAGAGCTGGGAGCAGTGCTGAGCAGGGACCCCACAGCTCCACCTGCAACGTGTTGTCTGGAATAAACCTGGAGATGGAGGGAGAGCTCTTCTCTCACAGACCTCACCTCCAGCAAGTGCTATCATTTAAACAGATCTTTTATAGCTAAACACAGCACCAAATTGCAGTAGGATTAAAATGGAAAGGTTTCTTTCCAGATCAAAGCCCCTCTTCCACACACACACAAAAAAATCATTATCCACAAGAAGAGCTTAGATGAATATGTTATTCGATTGTCAGAAAGTAAAAGGTCATCAATCATTGCAATAATTATTATTATTTTAAATTTTCTCTTGAAATAAGTACTGATCAGTACCAAAAGAAGTGAGATGAATTTGCTTTGGAGAAGTGTCCCTGGTTTTGACATGCATCACCTGGTTTTCTTTACAGTTTGAAGGCAGTTAGTATCTCAGTGGCTATGGTCTGGTTTCAATAGCCATGTCACAAATGCCTCCAATTTATTTTTGTCTTTAAGCTGGTTAAAACACTGTATTTCGACTATCCTGAAAACCCATGAAGAACAGGGAGCATATATGGTCCCAGGACTTATATTTTGGGAAGCTTTGCTATTGCTTTTCAGCTGGTTTTGTAGTCCTCAGCGTACAGGTGGTGCTTAGAGCAGCTAAACCACAGCGGTGCTACTTTTGGAAAGCTGATGATGCGTGCTCAGAGGGGTACAGCAACTGAGATGTTGCCATTTGCAGTGTGAGTCTGGGAGCGAATACAAAGGTGAGCGCTTTGGGCATGAACACTGGTGGCCCCTTGAATCCCCTCCGTTTCGGTAAGGAGAGGCCACTTGCATTAGAGGCAAATGTTTGAGCCCTGGCAACGGAAGGAAGCTCTCTCAGGGGAGTACGTTGCAGTCTTGTATATGTCCATGTTGTCTTGCAAATAGCACTGCAGTGCAACTAATAGTACACCCTTGCATGTTTCTTTATGCTTATACTACAGCAACCATTTTCCTCACTCTGTTCGTCTTTGCCTAAAGACAAAAGCATTAGCACACTGAAACCAACCCTTCCTCTTCCTCTCCCTTGTTTTACTGAGCTGGTCCCAGTCTTGCCCACAGTATTCCCATAAAAAAAAAAGTGCCTTCCAGTTACACTCTTCAATTCATGCTCACAGAGTGCTTTGCAAAGGGTTTAATTGCCTCATCCTGCCTTTGGGGTGCAGAGCCGACTGCCATGTTCCAGTCCAGAGAGCAGCCAAGAGACAGCAAGGCAATGCAGCAAGCAGTTCGGGGAAGGAAGCAAAGGCAGAGACACTTTCAGACCAGAGATGCAGCGAGAGTGGTGCTTGCTGGGTTACTACGAACCCCTTGCCATTGCTGGGGAAGTGCAAGTTCAGTACCTTGACAATGCAGCAAGCACTGTACACAAGCTGAGAAAGGGCAATTGTAGCAGCTCAGTACAAAGGTTTCCCAAAGTACTTTGCAATCACAGGTATTATTTCTTCCATCCTTAAACTGCAGTTCCCTGCCTTGGGAAAAGAACAGGACTTGAGCATTCAGTGAGCTTAAGCATCACGCTTTTATATTTGGCTACTAAACTCACTAGCTGGGAAGAATCATAGAATGATCTGGGTTGGAAAGGATCTTTCTTAAAAGATCATCGAGTTCCATCCCGCCTGCCTTGGCCAGGGACACCTCCCACTAGATCAGGTCAGTCAAAGCCCCATCCAACCTGGCCTTGAACACTCCCACAGATGGGGCATCCACAGCTTCTCTGGGCAACCTATGCCAGTGCCTTATCACCCTCACAGTAAAGAATTTATTCCTTATGTCTGATCTAAATCTACCGTCTTTCAGTTTAAAACCATTACCCCTTGTCCTATCACAACAGGCCCTGCTAAAGAGTTTCTCCCCATCTTTCTTATAAGCCCACTTTAGGTACTGGAAGACTGATATAAGGTCTCCCTGGAGCCTTCTCTTCTCCAGGCCAAACAGCCCCAACTCTCTCACCCCCACAATGTCCTCATAGGAGAGGTGCTCCAGCTCTCTTATCATCTTCATGGCCCTCTTCTGGACTCCACGTCCTTCTAATGTTGGGCGCTCCAGAGCTGGACACAGTAGTCCAGGTGGGGTCTCACCAGGGCAGAGTAGAGGGGGAGAATCTCCTCTCTCGACCTGCTGGCCATGCTTCTTTTGATGCAGCCCAGGATGGAGTTGGCTTTCTGGGCTGCAGGCACACATTGCCAGCTCATGTTGAGCTTCTCATCCACCGTCACTCTCAAGTCCTTCTCCTCCGGGCTGCTGTCAATCCGTTCTCTGCCCAGTTTGTATTTGTGCATAGGGACAAGCTCTAGGTTGGCACTCCTGCAAGGAATGGGGTTGCAGTGCTTGAACAGGATAATGTGAATGCAGTTTTCAGTAAAATAACAACGGAAGCGCTGCTGCCCTTACTGTGAGGATAAGAAGAACATTATGTATTGTGTTGCTAGATAAAAAAAAATTCCTGCTTAAAAACTCCAGTTACTTGCTGCTAACTATAGTTCAACAGCAGCAACAGCACTTTGCTGTTGCTCAATAAATATTTCTCAGCAACGTTTTTCCCACTTTCCTGCAGTCAAAACTCCCATTAAACCATTAAAGTGTCTGACCAAAGTGAAAAGCAACAGAAAAATCCAACCTGCCACAGGGACTGCTGATTCTGGGGAGGGAAATTCTTCCTGCACCCTGCCAGGCTGGCTCGCCAAGCTCCCGGGAGGCAAGAGCTGTAGGACTCCGCTGCTTGTGCCATGTGGGATTGGGTTTCATCCCCCAGCGAGGTGATTATACCTGGCTGCGAGGGAAGAGGGGGTGTTCCTCCTACCGGGGCCAAGGGAGATCCTCTCAGAGATAACAATGTGGTTGACTAATTAGCTGAGCAAAAGCCCGCAAGATGGAGCTCAGCTCAAGAAAAAGCATCCAAAGAAAAATCTCTGTCTGTCAGAGCCAGGGAAGGCGGAGGAAAAGAGAGAACTGGGAAGCTTTCAAATGGATCCCACATTCCCAATGTTTAGACCGCAGCATGAGCGAGATGTTATTAGCGAGAACAAATGCAAATTTAAAAAGTACAAGGAAAAAGTATGTACAAAGTAATAATTAAACTACTGCACAGCTCAAAAAACCCCAACCAAACAAAGCTCCCTTGCCATCTGTTCACAGAAATGGGAAACAGAAGATTTGAGGTTTTTAATATACAGAAAACTTAAAAATGAGTGGCTTGCTTATTTACTTATTAAGGCTATTGCCTCAAATATCCTGTCAGCTTCCAGCCTCCTGCTTGGAGCCCAATCCAAGATTTGGCTCTTCCAGTAGTTACTTCTGTGACTTTTTCTATTCTCCTCTGTTGCTCCTGGGGTTAATTCAGGTTTGCGGTTGTCAGGGTTTTTTTTTGGAGGGGAGTAAATCCATGCAACTGATTTATGCCATCTTCTGTGGAGCAGCTTTCCAGGATTGCTGATGTTAACTAATGATGGACACACGCTGGAACCAGAGGAGTCAGGCTGGGTGTGAGGAGAAACTTGCCCCATGAAGACAGCCAGGAAGGGACCAGGCTGCTGGTGGGGCTGGCCAGGCTCCATCTCTGGAGGCTTTTGAGACCCAATGGGCCAAAGTCCTGAGCAACCATGGGCTGACCTTGCAGCTGATCCTGCTTGGAGCAGGAGCTTGGGCTAGAGACGTCCTGAAGCCCCTTCCCATCCTAGCATGCTTGCCCTCACTCTGCTCCCCGGTGGGTCTGGCAGTGCTGTGGGGCTGAGCCCCACAGCGCAGGCCCTTCGGTCCAGCAGCAGGTTTTGCCAGCACCACAAGCTCCTTGGCTGCCTGTGCTCCAGTGCCAAAATGGAGCTAAACTGGGCAGCTGCCTCAAAAAAAAGAGGGAGCGGGCAAGAAGTGGCAATGGATGCTAAACTAAAGCCACAATGTGGCTGTTGAAGCAAAGGAAAGAATCATAGAATCATATAATCATAGAATGGTTTGGGTTGGAAGGGACCTTCAAAGGTCTTCTAGTCCAACCCCCCTGCAAGGAGCAGGGACATCTCCAACCAGATCAGGTTGCTCAGAGCCTCATCCAACCTGGCCTCGAATGTTTCCAGGGATGGGGCATCAACCACCTCTCTGGGCAAAGAGCCATGTCCTGCTCCATGGGGTGAAGAAGGTTCCTCACCCAGGAGCCCTGACCCTCATAAGGTGATATCTCACCTTCCTGAAGCAGTTTCCCTGTGTCCCCAGATGAATGACCACCATTCGCTCCTTTGCTACCTGGGAGATGTGCCAGCTCCGATGCCCATGACAGCATCAGGGCATGGAGGGTGTCTCCCCACTCGGGGAGGTGAATCTCCCCAAGTGGAAGGATGCAGCCCAGCAAGTGTGGCCCCACAGCTCTTGCTGGATGCAAGCCCACAGGCATGGGGAGCAGCCAGCGTGTCCCGCTCTGGTCTGACCACCCAGCTGCTGCCTGTCCTGGCCCCGGGCACTGCAGCAGCTACCACAGCAAGTGCCGAAAGGGTGGGCTAAAGGAAGGGACCTTAAAAGAGACCTTCTCCTTGGTGGCTCAGAAGGGGAAAGATGGAGAAAACCAGTAACTTGTACAGAAAAGAGACTAAGAAAGGGCTGTGCAGTGCCGGGGCGGCTGGCATGGCTAGATGGCAGCAACGGCCTGCCTTGGGGCCTGGCCTCACCTGCCGCCTCATCCACTCCAAAAGCGGGAGTGGGTGTCTGCTGCTACCTGCTCCCCAGCAGACCGAGGCCTTCAGCTCTGGGCCCTTCCAGTGGCCTGCAGAATTCGGTTTTTTTGGGGGGGGAGAGCGAGGAAATGTCTTTGTTACCAGCAAATAAATTGACCTGCAGTGAGGTGAGATGACAGGGAAACAGCGCTTGCAGGGAAAGCGTAACTCCTTACATCTTTGGCTTTAGAGTTGAGGGGGAGGATGGTGGGAAGGAGCAGACAGCACTGGCATACTCTGCCGAGCACGTGTCCCTCCAGAGGGGTTACCAGCAGCCCCAGGCACCCTTCTGCCCGATGCCACCAAGGCCGGAGCTTTGCAGGACACAGCAGAGACTCCCTGGATCGTCTGCAGCTGCTGAGAGATGAGGGCGGGCTGGTGAGATGAGATTTTTTTTTCTGTCCTGAGCAATACCATGTAATAAAGTATAATTTATCTTCAGGGAGATGGATGAGCTGAGCCGGTACCAAACTTAAGACAAAAGCCTATTGACATCGCTCTCAGGAGTCCGGTGGCAGATGTTTAGCACTGTCTCTGTCCTCGGACCAAAGGTAAGGCCTGGTACACAAATTACCAAGGCAGATGCGCTGGCCTGCATTAGCCGCAGGGTCAAGACTGGCTGATCAAAATGTTCTGTGCCAGCATTAAGCAACTGTGCAGCTATTTGCCACTGCTCTGCGCGAGGACTGCTGACGCTGTACATGATTTAGCCAGGTGCCAGCTGCTACCTAATTAGCCTGATAGTTTAAATTACCAAGCAAGGAGCTAAGGGCACAGAAACATGGGCACACGGGCTACACAGCCATGCCCGACTGGAAGGGGGAAGTTTTGGAGGCCAGCTTACCCCACATGATGTTATGTGTGGTGCCTGGGGTACCCTGTTACCCAGCTCAGTAACATCCTAAACCTGAAAGCTCCCTAAAAGCTTATTCATTGTATAAGTTCAGCACTGAGCTGGTATTTTCAGATCTCTACCCAAAGTGGTCCCATGCTAATTTGGACCTTAAAGTGTATGAATAATTAGAGCTATTTTTTCCTAAGTATTTTTTTTTGTGTGGTTCATAATAGGTAGTTTACCAACATTTTTACTGCCTGGACACCAATATGGAGAAACACTTCTGCAGTATTTTGCACCATCTCTGATGATCCTAGACAATCCTGTATCATTAGCAAACGTTCTTGTCCCACTGTATCCATCCATCCATCCCTTGTCAGACCGTTTAGGAACGTGTTAACCCTTCGTTCTTGCAGAAACCATGAATAGAATCAACAGGCAAGACTTCCATTTGTAAAAGCTAATGTTGTCTTTTCCCTAATACATCACATTTATCCTAGGATCTGCAATGTCTGTACTTTTTTTTTTTTTCTGGTTCAGACATCAGGCTTACTGGTCTGGAGTTCCTCACACTGTGCCTTAGAGTCATTTAAAAAAAATACTACTAATAATTTGGTATCATGTTTGCCAGAGGCTGATAAAAATGAGGTTATGCTCTCCTCTTTCTGCTCTTTGGGTGCACTCAGGTGGGTACCACCTGATCCGAGTAATTGTTGCTGTTCATTTTAGCAGGCTGCCATAAAACATCTCCTGTGGTGTTTCAGGCAGTGGCAGCTCCTCAGCCTGAGTTGCTGTCAGCCGTGGCTGGAGGGGACTGTGGTCTCAGCTTTTGATTAAGGAAATGAACCGTTGAAACTCGGCTTTTCACTGCCATGCTGGTGGCATAAATAGTAAAACATCCCTCTTCCAAGATTTTTTTTTTTAAAAAAAGCTTGCTACTGTAAGATATATGGATAAAGGTAAAAACACGCCTGGGTGAACTCCATTCACTTCAGTTCACCTTATCTATACGAAATCTAAAATCACAGTTTGTATCGCTTTCATCCAGCCTCACCTTATCCAGGCCCTCACTGCGCAACCCCATCCTCTCTCCCAGGCTCCAGTTCATTGTCAATCTCTAATTAGTCAGCCAAGACATCCATCCAGCCTGTTAAAGCTGCTGTCAGTTCTCTTAAAGTACCAAAAACCCCAATCCCCTGGGCAGAGCTAGGGAACATGTCTTTAAGCTTGACTTCCAGAGGGAATCCCACCACACCACTACCTGCAGCTGGGTCTTAACACCTCCCAACATTACTATTTTTCACATTAAAAATTAGTTTTCACCTGTTTTTAAGGAAAAGGTATGACTCGGAGGCCAGCTGGCAGGCGAATCTCACTGCTGTTCAATGAGGTGGGTGGCTACGTACCGGCAGCGGGGCACAGGCTCCTGTGTCCTTCAAGGCTCGTTTCCAGCTAGCTTTTAATTAAGCACTGAAACTCCCGAGTTCTAGAGGGCACTGGGCAATCCCAAAAAATGCAGTGGCTGTGGCTGTCAGCTTCTGGTTCAGTGAAGGCAGGGAGAACTGCAGCCTCCCAAGAGCCCCCTGCGGCACTCAGAAAGGGTTTTCTGGATCAGTGCCATGCACAACACAAGGATGTACCACTTTTGTCCTATTTGTGCCCTTTTCCTTCATACACCCACAGCAGAGGAACCGACTGATCCAAAGTTAGCAGCCATGTCCCAAAAACCTGTTAGAAACAAACCCCATTTCCTAGAACCACCTTTCTCTCATTTGAAGTGCTAATTTGTCCTTATTGCCATAAGGTGTGGAAATGATTGCTGATTGAAGGGTGATTTAAATCACATTACTGAAGAGGGAGGCAGATAGCAGTCTTGCTTTGGAAAAAACCTGTAAGACAGAGCTGTGCAGCTGACAGAGGCAAAGACTTTGACATGACTTGTGCTCTGGGATAGAGGTGGGAATTGCTCATTGCAGGGCAATCCCAGAGGCAGGACATTTAGCTTTATCCTTAGGAAAGTGCTGTAAGTAGTAGAAAGCAGCACAGCAAGGAACCATGCTGCCTGTGGCGATAGCCGAGAGGTGGGCAGCTTCAAGAAAGTCCCCTTGTTTGGTGGGTATAAAACCTACATGGATGATCTGCCATCACATCCACAGGCTGCATGCATCTCAGGCTCAGCTTCCCACTGCCTGTCCCATCATCTTCCTCATGCCCACTCGTCCCTCTCTTGTTTTTAAATGCTACTGCTGAATTTAGTGCTTGTGCAAAAGGTCCTGCCAAAGAGAGCTCATAGGAAGACTCTGGGCAAAGAGAGGACATCTGGCATTACCAGCCGCTGTGCGGTACCCCCTATTTCCGTGCCTTGGCAGCTTTGTCCAGGATGGGATGTTCTTCTACCCTGTCCCCACACACCTCCCCATTGCAGGTGCTTGCGCTGCAGGAATGCCCCACCGCCTTCTCCCTGCCAGTGCGTGCTGTGCTGCGGCTGCATGGTGGCAATTTGAAAATAAATGCTCAGTCTAGCTGCAAACACATGCACGCACACACAGACTGGGCGATATGACTTCGCAGCACATTCCGGTGCGTGGAGCTGCCGCCCCCCTGGCTCCCCGTGGACAAGTGCAGAGGTTTGTGGCACACCCAAACCATCCAGGCATGGGCTGGGGGAGGGGGGAATTACCATCAATTGGTGCTAGCTCAAGCATGAAAAGGAAGTCAAAAACACAAGCAAAATAAAAGCACCAAAACTTGTAGCTGGGTGGAAGCAGTGTACGAAGATGGCTAGCAGAGAAGAAACCAGGACTAGAAAAATGATGATGGAAATGCAAAAAGCAGCAAGAACCTCGCTGGCTGGTGGAGGAATGGTGTAACATCAGCTTTGAGACTGAGGTACCAGAATACGGAAGTTCATTATAATTGTCCTTCATAGTCCCCTTTGTCCCTTTCCTCGTATTCTGGGTGGTGTCAAAAAACCCTAAAACATGGGGGAGTGCAAAGCACAACTGCCACAAAAATAACTTTGCCAGACGATTGCTGCAATAGAGCAGAGAAATAGGGGGCTTTGGCCCCCTCCGTCGCCTCCTCTCTGGACCATCCCATGTGTGCTCACACACACACCCCCCCGCCTCTCGGCAGGGACTTTTTGGCCCATTCAAGCCTCCTGCCCAGCACGGGTGCTGTGAACTGCGGAGATAAAGTGAACATGGAGGGCTGTGAAGTCGTCTGACACAGAACACAAGGTTTTTCTTCAAGCAAGCTGGCTTGCTTTGAGAGGAAAAAAATTAAAGTCCTGGCTCCTTTTTGGGTGTTGCCATAGCAACTGAGGCGGCCTGGGCCTCTGCTGCCTGGAGAGCATCACCCAGACACCATGCAGTGGGTGCAGGAGGAGCCACATGGAGACACAGCCAGAGTGGCCAGCATCTCCCTTTGCAGGCATCACAGAAAAGGAAAAAAGGAAAAAAAAAACTTTTTTCCCTGTTTTTTTTTACCTTGTTTCCAGCAGCAGCACTGGCAGTTATCAAAGGATCATGCAGGCTTGGGGTTGGCGAGTTGCATTCATCTGCAGAACCTGCAGAACCTGCAGATCTGCGGGTTTCACCAGTGCAACCCGTGATGCCTTAGCCCCAAAAGACTTCGAGATCCTTGCAAGAAAGCTGGAGCCCCATGGGGGCCTGCCCGGGAAGCCCCACTGTGCAGCTGGCACCAGGTCCCGGGGGGACAGCAGGCTGGTGGCAGCATGCCCGATGAGTGGCTGATGACAGCCCCCAGCAGTTCAGCGAGAAGCGGCTGTGAAATCTCCTACCGAGTAACTCGGAAGGATTCAACAGCTGGCTTTAAGCTGGCTTAAGCCATCCCTGCTTAAAAAAATGAAGTGTTTCCCTTATATGTGGTTATCTTTAGCCTGTAGGGCTCCCCAGGGAAGGCTACTGAAGCCCAGTTTCCCCAAAGAGGTTTCCCCAGCACAGCTGGGGTGCCTGGCAGCAGCAGCTCGTTGGGGCATCGCTGCATGCGATGCCAGGAAGGTGGAGGATGGCATGGCAAAGCATGGGGAGAATCCTGGCACCTGCAACCCATTTCCAGGGCACCGGTGCTCTCCTCAGTGTGTGTGCAGCCCCATTCCTCGGCGTCGCAGTATTCCTGCCATGCTGCTACCCGTGACCTTCAGCAGGCATCAAACCTGCTTGTTGTGAACCTCACAAGTGTTAATAATTCGGAAGGAAAGCAGCACAGGAATAACCATGGCTGTGCAACACTAACATCTAAATTAGCTGAGCCTCCTTTATTTTCTCCAAGGAAAGCGTGTCAGTGTTTGTGTTGTGTTCCTGGTTATTAATGGCATATTAAGGCGCAGTCATTGTACTCATCTTTCCCTGAGGAACCAGCTGCCAGCGTTGCGCCTGCTGCCCACGGCATCCGCTCAGCAGTGGAATCAATGATTTGCCCTGAAAAGGGTCCAGGAAATTATTGAAAAAAAGAATAAAGAGGAAAACCATGCGGGTTCAGCAGCAACCTGGCTCTTGACTGAGACGTTCAGTCATCGCCGCAGTCCCAGGAGCAGGGTGTTTGTTCGTACCAGCTGGGTCTGGTGGGAGGAGGAAGGATCTCTTCCCCCAGGACAGCTTTGCCATCACACCTTTGTAATAAGGGGTCGGGGTGGGGGGGTGGTGGGTGGTTCAGCACCACATCCCTGTGGGAGCTGGAGATGGGCAGCCTGCTGGAGATGGGCAGCCTGCTGCTTCTGTTAGCTGCCACAAGCAGGGGCTCCCGGTGTCCCTGAGAGGACAATGCTCCTCAGCTCCACACTGGGATGCTCAGCATGTGGCCTTTCCCCTGGCTGCTCCCAAAACACTTTTAAAAACACTCACAAAGACGTCTTGCCCGTGGAGAAACAGCCCAAATGGAAGATGAATCCCAGCTTCAGGCACAGGATTATCTGTACCATTTCTGTTTCTCCATAAGAGGGGATGGGCCAATATCCTAATTACATGAGTTGCTGCCACTCTCCTCAGAGTCTGGGCACCTCAGTGTTTGCCCAAACAACCTCCTGATTTCTCTGAGACTCTTGCCTGGCTTTATTCACACAGTTGGTTTAAGACTTGGGCGAGGAGCGCCCCAGCCCTTCTCCCACCACCGCCTCCCACAGCCGCAGTGCAGCAAGCGTGGGCTGTCCCTGCAGCCACCGCCGCAGTGAAGGCACGGGAGAAAAGTTCTCAGAAGCAACGCAGGGTCCCGTAGAGGTGCAAAGGAGCAAACCCTGGGGAGGCTGCCTGCCAGGTGCCTCCTTTGGACTTCTCGACCACTGAGGCGTGCTCAGCGCACTACTGGCTACAACCCAAACCCTGCATGGGAGGAAGACAGTGATTCTTCTTGTGTGTATCCATGCTGGAGATATCAGCTAGACACAGCCATTTGCATTGCATTCTGCTGTGCAAACAAGTCAAGGAATGCATTAGAGGGGCTTTAATACGGAGAAGAAATACGTGGGTGTTCTTGACAGCGAGGACAGGCTGGAAAAGAACCGCGCACAGCCACGTGGCCAGGACTTTAGAATCACAGAATCATTTAGGTTGGAAAAGACCTTTAAGATCATCGAGTCCAACCGTTAATCTAGCACTGCCAAGTCCACTGCTAAACCATGACCCTACGCACCACATTTTTTAAATACCTCCAGGGATGGTGACTCAACCACTTCCCTGGGCAGCCTGTTCCAGTGCTTGAAGACCTTTTCAGTGAAGAAATTTTTCCTAATCTGCAATCTAAACCTCCCCTGGTGCAACTTGAGGCTCTTTCCTCCATTCCTATCACTTGCTACCTGGGAGAAGAGACAGACACTCACTTCGCTACAACCTCCTGTCATGTAGTTGTAGAGAGTGATAAGGTCTCTCCTCAGCCTCCTCTTCTGCAGATTTTGCTGGAGAAAGCCTGGATTCAGCCCTGGCTGAATCTGTAATCACACTAGGATTTCAGAATATTTATTTTTTCACTTTGAAACTAAAGGGCAAAATGCAAATAGCAACTGCAAAGATACCTGTGTCCCAACCTGGGAAAGACAGTGGAAGTTTTCACTGTGGGTGACTTTGACAGGATGGGCCCTTAGGCAGGACCTGTCCCCACTCCTGCTCTCTTCTGCAATGCAACCCCATCCCCACCTCTGGGGAAGCGCAGGCACAGCCAGCATCACCGGGGAGGAAGAGGCTCCCTCGCTTACACCTCATTACCTGCAGAACAGCCTGGGTGACAAGAGCAGGAATGCAGAGGCAAACTTCATCCAGGATGTAATTTGTCACATTTGCTATATTCTGTGACCAGCTTGGACTTAAGAGTGTGACCTGCCTTCTGCACCGAGTTCCATACTGCTGCATGTCAGATGCAGTTAAGGCAAAGGAAGCTGCCAAAGTCCCAAGCAAAACAGTGCAGGAAAGGTAAAAAAATGCTGGAACACCAACCCAGGAGCACAGCTGTGAGCTGGCAAGTGCCCAGAGGCTTAGTGATGCAGCTCCCAACACCAAGAACCAGGCAGAGAAGATACCAAAGATGAGTTCAGAGGCCCTGACCCACTTGAGCTCCAGCAGCACCAAACACCGAGGTGTGGGAAAGAGAAGAAAGAAGGGGATCTCCTTTCTTGACTTCAGGTGAGAGATGACTCCCTCTAGTGACAGCCCAACCAGTAAACATTTTGGGATAAATTGTTCCTCCATGAGGAAGAGCCAGCCTGCTGTTAGCCTGTTGAAATAACGTGTGCAGATGGTGATCATAGTCTTACCTCTGCCTCTGAAGTCCCCAGGCAGCCACTGTGACAGCTCCTCACCTCCGTCTTCTGGGCAGTGGTTTCTGGCTTGTGTGGCGTGGCCATTAACCCAGGATTAACCCAACCCTCTGGTGATGCATTGCCCACCCTTAAACGACAGCAACCATGAGAGAGTGTTCAGAAGTGTGTGCGGGTCTAAACCATCACACTTGATACAGGTGGGCAACAGGTATTGTCTGCTTGCAGGCACACAGCTCCTGGTGCTGCAGGAACATCTCCAAATCCTCTACACAGAAAGAGTGGTCAGGCACTGGAATGGCCTGCCCAGGGAGGTGGTGGAGTCGCCGTCCCTGGCAGTGTTCAAGAGGCGGCTTGATGAGAAGCTACAAGATATGGTTTAGTAGCTGTGGCAGCAATGGTTGTGGGAAGACGGTTGGACTAGATGATCTTATAGGTCCCATCCAACCATGTGATTCTATGATTCTATGATTCTATGATTCTATGCTCTGCTCTCCTTTTCCATTCCCCCTTTTCCTCCTTTTCCAATGAAACATCTCCCCTCCCAAAAGAGAAAATGGCAATCATCAGGTTCATCAGCAATATATCTGCCATCACACAGCCTGGGGATCTCAAAATGCCAGTCTGCTCACTGGACCATTAAAGTTGATGGCTGTTCCTAACCTTTAAAGATGAATAGAGGTTGCCCTGCATAATGGAACAAGGACCATCCATGGAGACCATCCGCCCAGCAGCTGCAGAAATGTTCTTGTTCTTTGCAGGAGTTTATTACTCAGAGCCTAATGCTAAAAATATGTTGCAAAGGACCTTATTTAAAACAAAGGGCCAACACAAACCTGGCGACACAGAAACACAAGACTGAATCCAAGCATCTCCACCACCCAGGCTGGAGTTAAGCTGCAACCAGACAGGCACTAACTTAATTTGAAAGGCAATGACATAATTCTGAATTACCTTAATAGGGCCTGCAATTCATACAGAAAAGCCTGAATTTATGTAGTAATTAGCCAGAGCTTTCAGAGTGCTAGATATCTCTCTGATGAGAAATAACTACAGAGCTTATTAAAGTAAGGTAAAAATGGACCCACTGATGGTTTTGGGTTTTTTTTTGTGCTCAGCTCCACTTTGGCTAAGTTAGACTCTATTTTTGATTAAACATACAATTTGCCAAAACACCAAAGTCACTTAACAAGTTGAAGTTTTCTATCAATCACTTGGGCATCATTTCGCAAGTGATTAACCCCCTTACACACTGGTCCATGCCCGAAAGACACCCCCGGACTCCGATGAGCAGTAAAGCTCCGCAAGCTTTTCATCAATTTCTACAGGCTTTCTCCTCAGTTTTGAACGCTGCCTTGATTGACTTTCAAACGACACATCCTGGAGGATGAAGTCTGGAAATCACTCTCCCCTCCTAGTCCTCATTATCAGCCAGGGAAACAGATGTGCCCTCAGAGGGACTCTTCAAAGCACAGCCAAGATGTTCACAGTTACCTGGTGACTGCAGCTGCACAACTTCAGCCTCTGAACTCTGATTTTCTTAAAAAGCTCCTTGACAGAAGCAGATAAAGCCCTTTCCACTACTTAGCTAGCCTGTAATCAAAAGGTCCCCCATATCAGAAGGCACCTCTCAAAAGCTCAGCTTGGTTGGGCTTCAGAGCATCTCCCTGGCCCACCCCCCACCACCCCGGGATGCTGTGTGCAACCACCTTTTCTGAGCATCTTCCTTGCTTGCTTTCCCAAAGACAAGCTGGGAGCACCTTGCTCACACACCCTGTGCCAGCCCTGGTCCAAAAGAGCTGACCCACTGGAAAAGAAGCAGCTCCTTAAAAGCTGGGAAAGCAGTGGAGGATAACCTAAAAAAAAAAAAAAAATCAAACCTGGGACTGGGAAGTTTAAAGAAAGGCAGAAGAGATTGGGCCGGATGAAGCAGGACACAATCCCAGTGTCTGCACAGGGCTGCTCAGGGGCTTGTCAGCCCGCAGTGGGTAGCAAACTCCATTGTGGACAGCTCAGCGCATTTCAGAGCAGAAATTATGAAGTCAAAGAAATAGGAATTTTTTGACCACTAAAATTCAGATTCTTTCATTTTGTTTCTGCAAAACCAAGGTCAAAATGAGCTTTTGTAATGAGATTTTTTTCTTTTCAAATAAGAAGAGTTTGGGCTTTGTTAAATGGGTACTTAAAGCTGCTATTCACTACAGAATGAAGGGGAAACCAGAAGAGGAGAGACATCAGGAAAAGGTGGAAAAAGTGACAACAGATGAATGGTGACAGCAGAACTGCTGCATTTATGAATACTACAGCAAAATGGTTTTTACATCCTTGGTACCTAAGGAAAGGACATTGTGCAAAGCTTGACTAAAAATACGCCTGACTCATTTTAAGATCGCGCAAAGAAGATTCAAATGTTGCGGTCCCTCTCAGAGGCACCATCCCACAACAAGGTCAGAGATGTTTTTGCACATTCTCCCAAGTGCAGAGAGATGCTAAAGCCCATGGTGGCCGATCCGCATCTAAATTTTGTGCATCTGAGCAACTGCTACCCAGCCCCTGCAAGAAGAGCCATTAGTGTGAGAACATCTGCAGCACCTTTAACCCCATGGCATCTTCCAGCAGACAGACGGCACAGTCAGAGAGACTGGAGACAGACTATAACAACCATGGAATTATTTTTTTTTTCCAATACTTTTCTTTTTTTTTTTTGCTGGGCTTACCCAGGCAAAGCAGGCAGGCTTCTGATTAACTCTCCTTTTAGGGTTGCAGGGTGTTGCGGTTCAAAGGACTGTTGGTTTAACAGCTTGAATCTGAATTTCTAGGAAAAAAAACGAACACACTTTTCTGCTCAGCAGCACTGACATGAGCATGTATTGTAGACCGAACAACACATTTCCATTTGGATATTGCAACCATCTCTCTTTTTTTTTAATATTAAAGTATTAATACCTAACCACTACTAGGTCATTCCAGACAGCAAAAATCCCTAATTACATGCTTAACATTAACCTCAGGCCAAATAATTTGTTGATACTTTATTTTGCAGAGAGGACAGGCTTAAGCAGGTACTTGCAGACTCAATGAACGTGAGGATAACTGCTTTCTGTGCCACCGATGTCTAATTTTACTCTAAGAGCACGTACCTGGTACCTGACAGGAACAAGATACTTTTATTTCTTAAATTCGTGGTCACAACAGCCCAGCCAGTGGGGCCAGCAGCTTTCCCTTTGGTGCCTTGAGCTGCTCTGCATCTAGCAGAAACCGAGCTGTCACTTTCCTGTGGTCTTCACCAAGGAATTGCCTTCACCCAGGACCCAGCTGGGATGTAGCAGGATCCCACAGGCACACACAGGCACTAACACCACTGCATTAACTCAGCTGCAACAGCAGGCTCCCCAAAAAACCTACGTACTAAGAAGGCAACGTGTCTTGGACAAGTCAAGGTCACATCAGACAGGGAGCCAGCCTCGTCCCTCCCCCAGATATGCGATGCTAGGAACTTGTTGCATGGGTTAGACCAAGACAGGCAGTGACAAGAAAAGTAGTCTTTTATTTCAATTAATATTTCTTGGCATTAGGCAGATATTAAATAACACTGGAATGCACAAGACTATTAACATATCGACAGCAAAAGGGAGGAGGTGTAGCCAAGTCGAGAACAGCAGTGCGAGTCACGTCACCTCGGGGCACTCAAAAGCCATTTAACGCAGCAACCACCAGAAAGTAGGACTCCACTGAGAAATACAAAATGAGGATGAACTCCTTTCAGGTCTTTTGTTAATACAGTAACGTTGGAACGATTGACAGTAAAAATGAACAAATATTTGCATTCAGGAATTAAACAGAGTGAAATATCCACAAACTGCTAGTCATGCATTTCTTTTGGAACGGCAATTTGCTAATGCATAAATATCACAAAAAAACAATCTCCAAGATTTGAATAAATCACAGACGACTAGAAGAAACAAAGCTCGAATTCTATTTTATGCCTTAAATAGATGACCTAAATATTTAAAATTTTACTTCACCATATATATATAATTTATATATATTAAAAGAAAGTAAAGACCATTAGATAAGTGCAAGCAATTTTCCTCAGAAAGAAAATTGGAACCATGCCCAGGAAAGCTGCTTTTATTTTTTTTCTTTTTTTCCTTTTTTTTTTTTAACTTTCTACTTCATTCAGTCCACACTTTTTTTTTTTTACATAGTAATTTCTGAAGCAAAATAAATTATCTACCATCTGCTATGTCGGGTAAAAGTCCTACCTAGCATCTTCTCAGGAACTACTAGCACATCACCTTTCTTACGGACTAAGTGAAGTGGTATCTCACCAGCAATTAGAACTCTTTCGTAGCTGCATGTAAACAAACCTTTCGATTAATGTTTAAAATGTGTAGAGTGAATCGTAACATTACGGGGAAGCAGAAACGGAGCTGCCGAAGGAGAGCTGCACTGGTGTTAGTGAGGGGAGCGAGGGCTGGTTCGCTCGGACACACACACACACACACAATCTGGCAACGGGATCTTATCCGCGAAACGTGGAGGGATGGTTGAGAAGGCATCCGTTTGCGAGCAAAGCTTGAAGGACACAAGCAGAGATTCTCTGTGCACACTGTCCGCTTGAATCAGAATTGGCTCGTGCTGCTGGGGTCGCACTGTAACAACCGCACGATGGAGGGATCGCTCTTGGCACCTTTGATGAACTCTTCCAGTGACAGTTTACCTGAAAGGGAGCAAAACCAAAATGGAAATAATAAAAATAAAGTTCAGTTGCTGCTGCCACCATCGTTGTAGCTTAAAAAATCCCCTCCTCACCAAAGCAACATACATATATTTAATCTATCTGAACGGCATCGAGGGGAATTTAGTGCAAAGCACAGCAGCCAAATCCTACTCAAGCCCTTAAGCCTAGATGCATTTTTCTTCTGCAAAACAATCTAGCATAATAATTGTTATTTTTTATTTAAAAAGATAGTACCAAATATAAAAACAACTGTTCTAATATCATATGGCAGCTTTTTGCCCAGAACTGGACTATACAAATCACACGACACATAAAGGCAAGGTATGGTACCTGAATACATGCACACTTTGAAAATGCTGCTTATATTACTACAACATTTAAACCTAAATATCCCAAATCTTCTCCCTTTGCACCCTCATGGTTTGTTGTGACATGTAGTGCTGAGCAGTGATGGATTCTCCTGCATTTACAAGGCCAGGCTGGATGGGGCTCTGAGCAACCTGATCTGGTTGGAGATGTCCCTGCTCCTTGCAGGGGGTTGGACTAGATGACCTTTAGAGGTCCCTTCCAACCCAAACCATTCTGTGATTCTATAATTCTACATGCCACTTGCTGTGCACTGCTGAGTGTACAGGAACAGGACTGGTTTCACAGGGCAGGAAGAAAACCCAGCCTTGGGGGAGTCACCTATTGCCACATGTCGCTCCTAAGGTTTCTGGTTTATATTTCTTCGGTTTCAGCCAGATGCGCTGACTCAGACAGAGCCTGTAACAGCTTGTGGGTCTGAAAAGGTGATCTCTGGAGCAGTGACCATGAGGAGCAACCGCACCAGCATCCCCTGGCTCCAACAGTCCCATGCCATAGCACGGCACGGTACAGGCAAGGAGGGAAGATCCCACCTGGTCTCCTAGATCTCCTCCTGGAGTGACCCAGCCTCCTGGCAGGCTTCTCCTGAGCTCCGGAGCAATACCCTACACAAATGCCATCAGGAGCTTGTGAGTGGGCTCTGCCTCGCCTCCTATCACCAGTACTCTCCCACTCCAGCACTCTGAACCATGGCAGAAATATGCTGTAGCAATATTAATGAGAAATGAAAGTTTTCCCTACTAATTGGAGAAGACAAGCATTTGCTGTGCCCCTCACACCATGTCCAGTGATCTCCCATTTATCTCATTTTCCCAGCACAACCTACTCCAGCCCAACAAAACATCACAGGGCCATCCTTACCCAACCCTACTCGAGACAGGCAGGACCCACACATGAACATCTTGCACTTAGCAGCTGCCTGCTGCCACTTTTGGCCATGTGTCTCCAAAGCGAGGGAGGCACAAGCTCATCGTGCTGGTTTTCACCAGCCCCAGGATGCTCCCAGCCTGCTGCAGGCACTGGGAGAGGACTGAGTTCGGTGGCCAGCACCTGAGTCAGGTCAAGCGAGGAGGAATGAACAAACTCTCCTCTTGTAGAAATTATAGAAGCTCAAAAACCTATGGCACATTTCTATCCTAGTTTCTGGCTTTTAAGCTAATATTCCCAAACCAAGTGTTTTCTTAAGTTTTTTATCAGTCTGAAAAAGAGTACTCAATTATCAAGGTGTGTACTGTTTTTCCCCTTGCCTTGCAATACTTAAAAGTAAAGCACACATCAAAATCTATTTGCAATGTCCAGCAGTACGATGGGAAAGAAGAAACATTTCCAGCCACCAAGAGCACACACGCTTCCCCGTGTACAGGCTTTATTGCTCGGCGCTGCATGACTTGCAGGGCTGGTATTTTACTGGGAAGAGGATGACTATTTCAGCAACAAAGTGCAACAGATGGAGGATGTAAATAGCAGGTTTTGCGATCACTACTCTATCACATATTTGCATGCACTGCCACTTTCCGCAGAACAAAAATATTTCAATCATGTTATTTTAGAGCTGTCCACATGTGAAGTCATGCGATGAAGTGCTAGTTTTGACGAAGCCGAAGGTAAAATACTCAAGGACCTCAGCAAGGCCAGGAATTTGCCCTAGGGGCTGCAGCAGCACAGGCCAAAACACAGCCATAAAATTCTCTTAAACAAAAGCCTTTCTTCACGTAAGGTCACATTTTTCCACGTCTCCATATCCCAGTGTTAGAACCAAATCTTTGCTCCCACTGAGCACATCAGTAGGATGCAGCTCTTGATTTCAACATGGGCAGCTGCCACCTCGGTCGCTGCCAAGGTAATTCCCAGGGAAAGCCCCACCTCGACTGGGACAAGAGGAAACATGCCAGCAGGCTGATGGGCAGAGGAAATTGCTCAGTTTGGCCTGTGTTTTTCAAGCCTAAGGAAATGAGATAGCTCAAGTGGAGGGGTCATGATGGGTACGCTGTCAAATAATTTATCAAGCAGCTCCATAATTGGCTTGGGAGCTGTTATATCCCCCCAACACGCACGCTGCAGTGGAGTGACCACTGCAGGACCATGTGTGACCAGGCGTATATGTACACATGCTATAAACACACACAGAAAACAAGTAATATGGACCCAGAGGAATTTTTGCTTTCAGGTACCCAACCACATCCCAGACTTGCCTTATTGATGACAAGCCCAGGACTGCAACCCTATCAAAGGCAACAGGAGCAAAACCTTGTGCCTAGTTCATGCTACGCCCAAAGAAAAAAAAGTCAAAGACATTGGGACTCAGGGGAGTTTCAGAAGAGCCTTTGCAGAAGGGGATTTATCTGCAAAATGTCAGGGAAGGACTGGTCCCCTCCCAGTCCCCCAGCAGGAAACGTCTCTGACCCTCTGCCCACTTATTCGCCCTATTTGTTACAGACCGGAGATGCTCAGTGAGGCCAGGCAGAGCCCAGAGGTACCGGTGAGGGTATCCCTGCCCTCTACCCATCCTGCCCCAAATACTGTCATCTGCTTCTGTCAACACTGGGCTGCAAAACCTCTATTTCTAGAGCCTATGAAGGGGTGTCGGTAGAGAGCCTACCATCGTTGTTTGTGTCCATCTGTCTGAAGATCTTATCTGTTCGCTTCTCGGGAGTGGATTCATCTTCTGGCATTTTCATTACTGATGAAACCATTTTGTAGATTGCCTGAGTATTAAAAAAAAAGAAAAAAAAAGATATAGGAAAAACATGACCCAAACAATAAAGCATCAGGACTAAGAAAAAGAAGTTAAGCTTGTAGCAATAAAAAAAGGCAGCTGACCTTGGCAGGCAGCTGCAGGACTTTATAAACCAAAACAAATAGAAATTTCTGACTGTAGCTTTTTTATTTTTCTTTCTTGTATTCATTCGCATTTCAAAAGAAGGTCCTGCACCCCTGGGTCAGTTTAACTGAAAGTCAGGGTCTAGATTAATGTACGAGCAGGACTGAGCTAAAATACAGGAGGCAAGGGTGTGTAATTGTTTTCTGCAACTGGGCTAAGCCATTGCCTCTTCGGCTGGCTCTTAACACACTCCCAGTTATGCATATGCGTGTTACAGATGAATATGAATATATAGGAACAGGGGTTGTTTTCCTTTGTGGAGGGGTAAGGAAATGCATTTTCAGACTTAAAAGAATGTGAATAAAGAGAAGACCTCTTTAGGACATCTGCGGTCCTAACCCTCCTCCTAAATTTTCCCTGCTCAGCCGTAAGCACCAACCGTCAGGGAGCTGGCAAGCAGCCCACTGCGGAGGCTGAGCCCCTGGCTGTCCCGCGGGCAGGGGCACAAGGGGCTCTGCCCCACATGCCCACCTGGTACAGCCTATGGGCTACGTGTCCCCAGCTTTCGGGAGACGAAGACATACTACAGCCTTTCATTCAGAGATCATGTTGACTCATATTTGAAGTCTCAAAGTATTCATTTTGACATGAATCAGGTCAGTAAAATTTGCATTTAAGGTTTTCTGATCCCATCAACACTCCACTAAGAAATCCCCAGGGAGAGCTGCATGATTTTGGCTGCAGGCCAGTTGCACAGTGCCCTGTTTGTCTCTTGGGCTCTTTCCTCATTTGCACCTTATAGGTCCTGCCATGGCCCCTGTGTCCCTTTGGGCACCATGGTCTCAGGAGCCTCCGTGGGGCAGGAGGGACTCAGCTCAGCACATCCCTCATCTCCAGATCCAGCTGTCTTGAGGCAAAGAGGTTACAGCAACACAAATAAAATCGAGACAACGCCTCACCTGCACTATTTCTAGCATTTCCCCGCGGCTGATGTACCCGTTGCCGTCCAG
Organism: Ardeotis arabs; assembly: GCA_011801015.1. Lineage (NCBI taxonomy): Eukaryota > Metazoa > Chordata > Aves > Otidiformes > Otididae > Ardeotis > Ardeotis arabs. Next base: position 42,119 of record JAAGAY010008644.1, read on the forward strand.
GTCGTACATACTAAATGCCCACTTCAGCTTCTGTTCCAGCTTGCCTCGAGAGGTGACGCTCAGGGCGATGATGAATTCCCTAAAGTCAATCGTCCCGTCACCGTTGGTGTCAAAGGTGCGGAAGACATGCTCTGCAAACTTCGACGCATCACCGTAAGGGAAAAAATTCGCATATATTTTTTTGAACTCTTCCACAGTCAAATGGCCCGTCGGGCAATCTTTTAGGAAGCCCTTGTACCACTCCTGCAGCTCGTGGTCCGTGAACTCTGTGTTCTCACGCAGGTCCTGAAGCACCTCGGGGCGCAGTTTGCTGTTCTGTTTCCCCATCCTCTTCTGAGTCCTGGTTCAGTAGCTGCAAAGTGAGAGACAGCATCCGCATGAGCTCTGGCCCCGCTTAGCAGAGAGGGACCAGGGGCAGGCAGAGCCCTGCGGGAAACACAGACCCTGAACGGGGCAAGGAGGTAAGAGAAAAAGGATGCTACAAATAATTAGGAAAATATCTCATTTCACGTGGCCTCTTTTCCTCCCCTCCAGGCTCTCTCGGTTACTAGTATGCTATGGAAGGACAAAGGCAGGCAGTTTAGGAGGGACTGTTTGGGAAATACTAATCCCTATTATCTGGGATACAATAGTCCTCGTTATTTTATTTCTCTGCTACAATCCCACTCCTCTATCACACAGCTTGTGACGCCTAGGTCCAGATCTCAGCTCTCAACCCACCCCAATAGGCTGATCTGCTGTGATGACTGAGCAGGAGCAGGCAGGGACAGCAGTGGCGATGAAAAGTAAAATCCATCTATTGAAAAGTGAAAGTAAGCGGGGTGAGCAAGGGGCAGGATGGGCAGGTGGCTCCGTGCTGGCCACATCTGCATCATCCAGATGCTCTTTGAAAGCCCTTGGCTTATGGAGCATCTCCTCCCAGCAGCATCAGCACAACGGACTTCATCCTTTTCAGCAGATTGCGATCCTCTGCCTCCCCGGACAAGCAGAGAAAAGGGCTTTTTAAAGCAAAATGTTTGGCAAAGCAACTCCTTCCAGATTCATTGGGGTTTATACTTTTATATAAGCTTATTCAGTAAGTTCAATATTCCTCAGTGTGGGCAAAAGGGCATTTCAACATCAGGATTTTATCAGGATTTCAGGAGGGGGCTGGATTTGTCCCCTCCTTTGACAGCGCCCATGATGCGTGGGTGACTGCTCAGGTGACCCTGCCCAGCAACAGGGAAGCTCCTTCAATAAATTGAAAAAGGGTCAATCTGCACTTAGGCAATAACAGGAAAAAAAGATACTGTGATGTATTTTTGGCTTTTATCCCTTTCAGCCTTTCATGGCTTCCTCAGAAATACCAAACCGAGCTGCCAAGCAAGAGGTTGAGCTGCATCTCCTTCCCCAGACTCAACAGTCTTATTCACAAGCTTTGCACAAAGTCACATCCAAACCCCCACGGCTGGTTCAGCATAAAGGACATTTCTCTACACAGCCTGTTGTGTCCCTGTTAGGCTCGCTCACAGCCGGTGCAGAAGGCAGGTTAGTGACAGGCCAACACCGCATGGCTGCTCAGAAACTGCAAGACTTGAGCAACAAGGCATGCAGAGACCAGGAAAAATGTAACAGGGGCTAAGCTCTTCCCAGAGAGTAAAAATCTCAGGCATGCATAAGAACCTAAAAAAAAAAAAAAAAATAAAATTTAGAGGTCAGCAAAAAATAAGTTGCTCTACAGCAAAGAGATTTTCGACAGCTGAATTCAAGCTTGTTTTATTTGTATTCCACTTAGTCTCTGCATCGCCTCAGCAATGTAAAAAATCCACATCCTGCTCTGTGGCTTAATGCTCAGAGAAAAAACCAGCCAGCTGCTCATTAGTTCGATGTATCGGGCTTAACAGAAAACTGTGTTACCATTAGCACTTCTGTTTTCTCGACAAGCTGCCAATATTTCAGCTTCAAAGCTTTACTTTTGTCCACTATATTGCAGAGTTTTCTCCAGGCCCCTGACATGCCTCTGCTTGTTCCTAACATGCAGGGATGCTACAGCTCCTGGTCCCTGCCAGTATCATCCCTAGGAGAGCACTGGGCTGCCCTCCAGTTAAACCACTAACTCCCAGCTGCTCCTGCTGCCTTTCCATCTTTCAATTTCTTCTGCTCCAGATATTCATCCTTGTAGTGCCAAGGGCAGAAAACACAATATTCTACTCTGCTGCAGTCAATTTGCAGAAAACAGCGGCTTGAAGCAAATAATGGATCAACCGTGGTCCTTTTTCTAAGAGCAGAAATTGTCACACTATGTTTATGTCCTTGGGCAAGGAGGTGCCTTCAGGTTCCATCCTTCAGTTAAATCCTTCATGTTGTGATTCCCAGGTGCTTTGTAAAAGCTACTGTCCCGGTCCAAAAGCAGTCCCGGCCTCGCCAGCCGCTGTCTCAGACTCGTCTGGGCTTTGGTGCAGCCCTGGGAAACGGGCAGGAGGAGTAGCAGAGCTCGCTTAATGCAGCAGCTGGACTTCAAGCAGAAAAAACCTCAGCTTTAATCATGCACAGGGTTGGAAGGCTATAAAACTTCTAATTATTTCTGTCCCCTTAAAAATAGCGGCCCCCAGACAGCAGAGAGGTAAGATGTTAATGTCATTCATTAGATTTCACTTCTTCTACTAGAAGTAAGATAGTGATTTGGACAGATTTACTCAATATCAGCTTCAAAAGCTTTACATTCAAGTAGTCTTTGCATTCAACAAATTACAGATTATTTCAGCCCTTCCTCCTCTTCCACATTGTTTTATTTCAGAAAAGTAATGTGCAATGCCCTGAACACAACTCTTTTTTGCATATGAGCTTTCTGAAAGGCTTCATAATGTGTTCAACCCAAATATCACCCTGCAGTTGTAATCAATTTGTTACGAATAATTAAATAACCAACGTTAACGTTAATTTATTAAAGCCTATCTGAAAAAAACAGCTTTGATGTGAATTGTGTTCTCAGGTAGCTCCTCCAAAATGAAATGCCTGAATATCTCATTAATCACGACAGCAACCCGTGCTGCTGGCATCCAACTGACATTTCATTCAATTGCCATAAAACGCTTTCATCAAATCACTTTCCAGAGGCTCAGCGGCTGATTTAGCCACAAGACCACTCGGAGGATGGCTGCTAATGGAAATCACAGCAAGCAGGTCTGGGATGCTCAGGTCCGTCCTGTGATTAGGGCCATGGGGTGTTTTTTTTAACGAGCCTGTACCAGCCAAATCACTTGCTGCAATGGGTGCAGAAGGCAAAGGAGGAGAGACATCCTCGCACCCAGCATTGTCCCAGGCAGGCAGCAGACACCTAACTCCAACCCAGCCTCCCTGTCCCTCATTTCCCACCACACCAGGGTGAAATCCAGGGAAGTGATGCCACATACACTGCAGCGAGGTCTGTCCCTTCTTAGCTCGATAAGCAAAAGCCCTCAGAGCACCCAGCACTGTCATGACAGCAACAAAAACAATCACAGGAATGCCCTTGAGGTGATCAGACAAGGAAAAGCTTGGAAATATAGACCAGTAGACTTTACAAATACACCATGGCTCATGAAAGTGATGTTTGGTCACATGAGCCTCAAACAGGGTGGAACGCAGATGCATTTTTGTTCCAGTTTCACACCAGAAGTTTTAATAAAATTATGCAGTGCTGCTGAGTGCCGGCAGAAGCTACATCCAGCGAGGCCAGAAACCAAGATGCCAGAGAACTCCTACCTGAACCTTTATATCCTCTTCTCCTTCTACGCTCACCAAACCCACACAATAATCTTACAACAAAAGCCTAGCAATGAGAAAAAAGGTCTTTGACTGAGGCCAAGACACACACCAGTTATGCAGCACTCAGTGAGTAATCGTCGCTAACTCTGGAACAGCTAAAGTAGCAATTCTGTGTTTTTACCAATAGATGGACTGGTTGTCAACATCCATGCACTGGAGTATTTGAAGTGCTTGTAACAAAGCTCAGCGCATCCTACATTTACACGAACTCTCCCTCAACCACCAGCTACTGCGGGAAGAAGCGCTCTCATACACGTAACCCAGAAAGCCCAAGACCAACCTGGCCTTTTCATTGCAAACCTGCTGAAGGCAAAATCCCCTTGAACTGAACTCCTGATGGGATCCTCTTAGACATCAGTTACAGACGCAGAAGGAGGAATGACTCCTCAGAGCTGCACTTCCTTGTGCAAACCCCCTTTGATACTGATTTAGTGTTAATAAAAAGAGGAAAATTGATGAAACGCCTGTCTGTAGTACAGAGGTGCTCTCCAGCAGAGAAACAAAGTGCACAGAGAATTAAAATAAATACTCTTCATGTTACCTGAGCTATCTGCTTTGCAGGGGGAAATCCAGCACCATTTCTCATGCAGTGCTCACTTATAAAACAGAACAAGTGTGTCTGAGATCCATTATGGTCTTAAAAGTTGTAGCCCAGGAGCCCAAAGCAAATGAACAGCATAAGCCAGGCAGCAAATACTGCTCTAAGTTGGTCTGAAAGGCAAGAACCATTCACAGAGGGGTGGAAGATTTTTTTATTAGAACACTTGAAGTGTCCGATCCATCACTGACGCTTTCTGCCTTGAAGTGCAGAAGAGACAAAAGGATTTTGCCCACAGGGGCCTTGTGAGCATCATGTTGAGAAAGGCTTTGCTTGGAAACACTGTTTTACAGTGGTGATGGTCAAACACTGGCATAGGTTGCCAGAGAAACTGTGAAGTCTCCATCCTTGGAGACACTGAAAATCCAGGCAGACATGGTCCCAAGCAATCTGCTTTAGCTGATCCTGCTTGAGCTGGGAGGGTGGACTGGACAATTTCAAGAGGTCTCTGCCAACCTCAGCCATTCTGTCAAATAGCCTCAATATCCTTTTTCCTACAGGCAGGTGAAGATGAGAGCCTGAGGAGGTCCTGCTCCTCTGGGGCAATTCAGCAACTGTGGTGCCTTGTTCTGAGGCTGTATATTTAAAAGTTTGACCCTGGTATTAAAAAAAAACCAAACCAAAACAAAAAAAACCCACAGGTGGTCCAAATAAAACCTTCAGTCACTAAAGATCTGTGCTGCCACACTTCAGGAACACTCCCTCAGGGAAAAATGATTTGGGCTCTGTAGCACCAGCACTCACCAACTCAGTCAATGCACAGATGTATTTAAGAAGGCTCCAGTCCTGTTGGCCAAGCTGCAAGAGGGAGACGGGCTCTTGGGCACCCCAGCTAACAGAAAATGCTGAGTGGTAAGAAAAGACCATGTAGTAAATAGGCTGCAAAATGGGATTATAACCATATCCTCCGGACCATGTTTGCCCAGGGTCTGTCAACGGGTCTGAACTGAACTGGGAGGGGAAACATGCAACTACACAGGGCTGGGACGGGTAACGAACTCTGGAGTAAAGAGCAGATTCTGTTACATGTTTTAATGCCAGTATCCTAAGCAACGAGCGTTGCAAAAGGGAAGGCACAGGATATACTAATATGTTGCTATAGATATCTGGTCCTGAGTGGTAAACTCATGTGAACTTCTTTCCTGCCCTGCAGCAAAAGCAGCGCTGACGCTCACGTACGAGCTACCGCAGCACCCGCTCCGCAGCACCCGCTCTGCCTTCCCAGGCTGCAGACTTGGGGCCAAAAGTAACACCTTTTGATAAAATTTGAGGTGTAACAGGAAATACCTCCACCCCTTGAAAAGTTAATAATAGAAGTAGCAAAACAAAAGAGAAACCTCAATCAATAACGCCACAAAAAATTAAAACCCCGCAGGAAGGCTGTGGGGTTTGAGATGCGAAAGGCTGGCGTCAAGAGAAGCTGAAGCTCCTTCCTCTGCCACCTTCAGGGAAATAGAAAGAGAAACGAAACCTGACAAGCGAAGAGCAAACCATACTAAATAAATAAACAGGCTTTTTAACTTTTTCACTTTCAGTGACTAATCATGCTTTTATTTAAATAAGTAACATTGCTTACTTGCAACTTATTTTCAAGTTTAATCCTTTTCAGAAGCTTATTTTAAAAAGTGGGCAAAGGGGCAGGATCCCCACCTGTATCACCCACATTTTCAGTTCCAGAAAACCCAGTAACAACTGAGGTGTGTAGATGAACACCCTTCCAAAAGGTGCAGTGGATTGGTAACAGACCTTGAGCCACCTTACTTTGGAAATTCATGGATAAACACCTACCCAGGAACTGTAGGGTCTTAAAAACCCAATTTTTGTCTGGGATGAAAACGCATTACAGATAACCACCTACCCCCAGCTCGCCAAAGAAAGATATAATTACGATGGCTGCAATCCTGCAAATAGCTAAGTGAGGGGAATATTTCCAGGCTGGCACATTAATTTCACGGAATCAACTGCAAGGGCTGAAACCTAAGAAATTCACTTATAGGTCTCTGGATTGCTCATGTCTATTGAAGTCACTTTACTTGGGATTATATTCCTGATTTACAGAGAAAAATCAATTAGTCCTTGACATCGAGCATCGCTGCATTAACCTGAGAACCATTTTATGTACACAGCATTGCTATGCGGCGCGGAGGCATTTGCAGATTATAGCTGCAGCATCTTCCCAACCGCTGCAGTCACTGCAAAAACAGGGGCATGCTGGTACCCGCTGCGCCTGCTGACACTGACCCCCATCACCAGTGCCATCGAGGGCATGGTTACAAATTCACTGCAAACAAAAGAACCGGAAAACACCCCCAAACATTCACAAGTTGTGGCTAATGAGGAAAAATTGAGACCTGTGTTGGACTAGAAAAATGGCAGTTCCTCCGGGAGCTCTCCATAATGTTCTCCAGCTCAGGGAAGAGAGCTTATTACTGTAAAGGGCAAATATTCCCAATGCAATAAGAAAAGCCCAGAAATATTTTGAGTAAATTAGGAAATTGGGTTAATTTGGGTGGGAGCAGATTGGGCAGCAATGCGGCTTGTGATTGCAGACAGGAAAAGAAAATCATGAGTGGATTTTCCTCATCTCCTCCCTTTGCCCTTTCCTTTTTTTTTTTTTCTTAAATGAAGCCAAGGGAGAAGCAGCCAGTCCTATTTTGTTTTCAGATGCTGTGCAAAGTTGGCAAGGCTTAAAAAAAAAAATAAATTACAGCTTGTTTACACAATATTACAGAGCAAGGAAAACACGCCAGCACAATGTCTTAGCACACAAGGTCTTTCTCTGAGAAGGCTGGGTTGCGCAAGGAAAAACCCACATCATGTTCACTGAAGATACTATTGTGATCTGTAATTTTAAATAAAACTCTGAGTGCTGGCCTGCAGGATAGGGAAAGGTGCCTGATGCGAACCGGGAAGTCAGAGAGAACATTGCAACCTTTTAGAAAAGGGGAAGAAAAGTGACAAAAATCAACACAGGGTGGTATATTTTTAATATAATTACAACCATAGAATTAGCACGGTTGGGCTGTTTTGTCATTGGATTTTAAAAGTTTCATATGATGCGTGTATTTAATTGATGAAGGCAAAATCACAGTATTCTCTACAGAATAATCATAGCCCTGGGAGAAAGGAAACTGTATTAATTTCAGAAGAATTAGTCAAAATATGGCAGTACCAAGAGCCAGCCAACGGCACCTGAGCAAACCCTGTGGAGAAGATGGAGAGTTTGGGGACAATGACACTTGCTAAAGAGAGAGTGACAGACAATAATCAGCCCTCGGAGGCTGATGTGCAAGACCATCCTCACTGTCAACGATGCCTAAACGGAAAAAAAAGAAAAAGAGATCTGAAAGCCTCCCTTTCCCCAGCTGCAGGTACTGTGCTGAGATATGGGGGCTGGGGGAATCAAGGTGGTTTCAGGGCAACTAATTTGAAATGGGGAAGAGAAGAGAGTTGGGTTTGTTTTCAAAGAGTGGAAAGAAACTTCTTTTTCTTTTTTCTTTTTTTTTTTTAAAAATCCCATTATTTAGCAGAGTTATGCTTACTAAAAAAACTCTCAAAAATGTGGCTTTGGAGATACACCAACTAGCTACCTTTAACAAAAACTCAACCAACATTTATTTATATGCTTAATTAAAAATACTAGAACACTGAGGGGAAAAATCAATCAAAAGAGAAAACTAACATTGTCATCCACCAAACACACAGCTATTGCTAACAATTTCTACTACTACCCAATCTTTTTTTCCAAAAATCTCAAATCCTATATAAACACACCCGTTTATTTTATTAATCTAGCTTTCTAAATGAGCTTTTTTTCCACATAGATCATAACTTTAAAATAGCACAAAAGCCACTGGTTAACTTCCTTGTAAAAAACCACTCCACTAAATGAAAAATTCTTCTCAAAACACTGTTTTCTTTCCCCTTCAGTGGCAACCACCAATGACAGTAATCCAATTGTTTGACACCTTTATTTTCCTGCTGAATTGAAAAAAAATGCTGAAGTTAAAAATCTAAAAACAAACCTAGATTTTAACTTTTTTTTTCTTGCAGAGGTGTAAAAATCCTGTGAAATAAAAACCCTGTAAAAGAACTATATGAGAACAGCATCCCACCTGCACAAAAGGAACATGGTTCTGCTGGATGCAGCAATTCAGGTGGCAGAAGACCAAATCTTTTGCTGGTAGGAATGAGTCCAAGCTCTACTCTAATTGAGGATATTACTGAAGTCTTGGTGTAGGTGACTGTACCAGCCTCAAAGGGATTTATCTCATTTATTTTTAAAATCAAGGAGCCAAAAAGTGCAGAGACTATGATCATATGCAGGAAAGCCATGTGCCCAACACACATGGCTCTTGGACAAGAGCATCACGTGAGGAACCTGACACAAGGTTCATGCTCGGGTTAGTATCAGGGCAACCACAAGCCGTCGTGGCTTGAGAACACAACACACACCTCGTACCGAATGACAGCAAAATCCATGCTGGAATGAGGACACCCATCTAGGACAAACTCCTGCTGTCCTTCCAGGACGGCAAGGTCTGTCCACGCCAGGGCAGGCCCAGGCTGGTGGCTCCCCACGGGCAACGTGTGTGAGGGCACACACGAGTGTTTGCCCAAGGCTGTGCCTCAGTGGTGTGAACTCCAGACTCAACAGTTGCAGGGACAAGCGGGGCGTTGGTGTCCCTGTCAGGTGGATCCTGAACACAAAGTGCCATTTTCCATTGCTGCAGAGACATGAATGACATCTTTGCTTGATAAGCAGTGATATGCCAGACCATCTCTCTGGCCACGCATGATGCTCAGTGATGTGAGTAATACCCATCTCACTTCACCTAAGCTCCCATCATTAAAAATGAGAGATCTCCAGAAAACAGGAGACATGGGATTATTTTGTGACGAGTTTCTACAAAAGCAGCGTAAAAATGGGCAACACCCCTCCGCTGAGTTGTCAGGGACTGCACTTGCTGGACTCTCTGATATGAATTATGCGGAAGAGCAATACGACTGCCTAAGAGAAAGGGAGTGCTCCGTATCAGAGCAGACAGCTGAAGATCCCCTGACCCAGACACGCAATGACATTTTTAGAGGCACCAAGAACAGCCCTATGAAAATCCTTTCTCTCCTCTGGCACTTCTCCCTGGCATCCAACACTTGAATGCAAATCACCTCGGAAGCAAATCATGGAATCCACACTCAAGACACCACTTTTTTCATTAACCTCCATCATGGGGCTCCATCCCCAGCAATATCCACACCAAATGTGCTTTTCTGAGTGCTGCGGGTGATGGCTGCCTGGAGCTGAGTCTCTGTCAGCAGGCTGGGTAAGACAGCAAATGGAAAATCAAATCACACTGGATTTTATATTTCTCTCTAAGTGATGCCATTAGTGGCCAAATGGGTGTATTTTCCTCCCTAACTGGGTACAGTAACAGGAAGCAGATGCAAAGGGTTTGAAGCAGGAAGTATCCCAACAGGCATGGGATGAGAAGAGCTGACCTCCACCTGAGACCACACACAGGGCAGATCCTGTCCCACCACCTCAATGCTGCATCGGTGAAGGTCCTCGACGAAAACCAGGAAATAAGTGTATTCCCTCAATAGCAATGTTGAAAGTAGACATTCACGGAGGGGAGAAGGGGATGAGGGAGAAAACCCACCTCTGATACCACCTTAAGGTCTCTCTTTCAGATGGCACTATCTTAATGAACTTTGCTTTAGCACATAATTGATAAGGTTAAAACCATAAGATAAAAGCTTTTCTGTCCATGGCTCTTCTGGTTCTGGCCACACCAGGATACTGACCTCAGATGCTTTTTGACCTTTTCATGTATTACTCTGGTCTCTGAAGAGAGCCCTGGCTATACCTGATACCAACTACTAGTCAGCTCCACTTCTAACAGGGCTACAGAAAATCCTACTAAGCCCAACACTTCCACAAACTACTAAGTCTTTCACAAACCAAGATCTACGGTAGACACCAGGCTGCTATTTTTTTTATCTCCCTTCCCCGAGGATGACATATCTATTTTCCTGGAAATTTACAGTGACTTTTCTGTACAGAGGAGAAGGTATCCTGTATGAGAAACCATGTCAACAAGATCTTTCCGTAAGTGCAACATTTGTGTAACGTCAATACAATAATTTATCATTTATTTTTTCCTCTTGAGAGGAACAGGAAAAAAGTGTTTAAAGGACGCAGTGCTGGTTCAAAGGAGAGCTACGCTGGTGGAAGATGGCGCATGAATTGAAAGTTTCTGAAGTGAAGCCTTCTCCTGGGGTGTGCAGACATCATCTTTCAGCACACAAGAGCGAGGCCGCTTCCCTTTGCCTTGAAGCCTGCTAACAGCTTTCTGTTAGCAGTAAGTATGTTAAGATGGGAAGGCCAGTGAATGTACCACCGTCAGGGTCCAGGGAGTCAGCTCAAAAACTGATGTAGGTGTTTGGAGTCAAACTGGCATTGGGTGGCAAAGCTTCATCTGCTCAGCTGAAGGCAGCCCAGCCCTTGGAGGCACGAGGTGGATCCTCCAGCCGATGTTCTGCCCTGGCCCAGCCTCTCAGTCAGCTGCTTCTCTCTACCCTCTGCAAACACAGGCACGATCCTGCTGCTGGACTTCCTCAGATACACTCAGCACAACAGAAATAGTCCCACACTTCTTCCCCATGCTCTGAAGAGAGTAGACAGTACCTTAAAAGCATTTCAGGCCCTCCAGGCCCTCACATCCTTGTGATTAACTTTTTTTTTTTTTTTTCAGCTTCTTGACCCTTGTATTTGGTTTGTGTGGCAAGGTTTTGGTAGCATGGGGGCTACAGGGGTGGTTTCTGTGAGAAGCTGCGAGAAGCTTCCCCAGTGTCTAAAAGAGTCCATTCCAGCCGGCTCCAAGACGGATTTGCTGCAGGTCAAGGCCAAGCCCATCAGCAACAGTGGCAGTGCCTCTAGGATAACACATTTAAGAAGGGGAAACCCCTGTGCAATAGCAATTGCAGCCGAAAAGAGGAGTGAGAATATATGAGAGAAACAGCCCTGCAGACACCAAGGTCAGTGAAGAAGGAGGGGAGGAGATGCTCCAGGCACCAGAGCAGAGATTCCTCTGAAGCGTATGGAGAGGCAGGTTGGCCCCCTGCAGCCCATGGAGGCCCATGGAGGAGCAGAAATCCACCTGCAGCCTGTGGAGGACCCTATGCCAGGGCAGGCGGATGCCTGAAGGAGGCTGTGGCCCCATGGGAAGCTGGAGCAGGCTCCTGGCAGGACCTGTGGCCCCATGGAGAGAGGAGCCCACACTGGAGCAGGTTTGCTGGCAGGACTTGTGACCCCATGGGGGACCCACACTGGAACAGTTCTTGAAGAACTGCAGCCTGTGGGAAGGACTCACACTGGAGAAGTTCGTGGAGGACTGTCGCCCATGGGAGAGACTCCATGCTGGAGCAGCAGAAGAGTGTGAGGAGTCCTCCCCCTGAGGGGGAAGGAGCGGCAGAGACAACATATGATGAACTGACCACAACTCCCATTCTTCGTTCCCCTGCGCTGTTTGTGGGGTGGAGGGAGAGAAATCGAGAGTAAAGTTAAGCCTGGGAAGAAGGGAGGGGTGGGAGGAAGGTGTTTTTAATATTTGGTTTTGTTTCTCATTGTCCTACTCTGATTCAATTTCTCCAAGTGGAGTCCGTTTTGACCATGACAGTAATTGTTGAGTGATCTCTCCCCATCCTTATCTCAACCCACAAGCCTTTTATTGTATTTCCTCTCCTCTGTCCAGTTGAGGAGGGGAGTAACAGAGCAGCTTTGGTGGGCACCTGGGGTCCAGCCAGTGTCAACCCACCACAACCCTCTATCCCAGAGATCACGACTTGTCAAACTTATCTTGAGACCTTCCTTAAGATTCACAACTAAAACGCAGCAGCAAGCTTCAACCAAAGGAAGGTCTACCCCCGTACTTCCTCTCTGCAGCACCAACATTTCCAATTGCAGGAGGGGTGGTGGGGCAAGGTGGACAGGCAGACATTTATGTATCTGATAGCCCAGATAAGGCCTCTGTTTTCATCATTTTGGCGCCAAAACCTTCTCTTTTGGAAAAGGAGAGGACTCATAGCTGAGGATGCCTCCATTGAACAACAGCACACCGCCCCGGCGTGCTGAGTTTTGGAGCAACTCCAAGCAGGGTGGGACTGTAAGGAAGTGTACAAAAGCTTTGGACAGAGATCTACAGGGAGGAAGCGCTTCCTACTTCCTATACTCCACAGAAAGGACGAGGGCTTTAAATAACCCTCCTCCCAAGCCCTGCTGAAGACCAAAAGGGTTGCCGCTGGAAGAAAATCCTATCTGGCTGGGATGTGGCTGAAGGCTGCTGGGGGTCTCCCATGGGATGCGGCCACCCTGCTGTGGTTCCTACCACGTCAGTAGGAACAGGAAGGCTTCCTGCAGCCCTGGTGTGACCAGCTCTGTCCAGATTAAAAAACCTGTGGAAAGCCCAGGACAGGGCTCTCAGCTACCCTACCAAAGGTACAGAGCCAGACTTGCCTCCTGAGAACATCCTTTGCTGAAAAAGGAAAATCAAGAAGCTGCATTTACACTTTGCAGTGCCATCTCGACTTCATGCTATTTCTCAGCCTCATTTACCTTTTAGCCCTTCCTCATATGACCTGTAGGGCCACGAGCTACATGTAGCAGCCCCTTTATTCTCACGGACAGCGACACGCACCCTGCTCCATCTATCCCTCCCAGCTCCTTCCCTACCTCTGCAGCCTCACCGGACCTTCCCCTCTTGCCTCCCTCCTGCCTCTCGCATGGTCCCAGATGTAGAGCATGAACACTGGAGCAAGGACAACCTGTAGGCTGGGCAACACTACTGATAAGCAGATAACTGGCATCAGCCAAAAAAACCCTCACTCCTAATCAATACCGATGGAATATTGACTTTGCTTGGATGTAACAGAATCAGACCCCAAATACAGTAATACATATCTGCAGACCACTCACTTCTTTTCTCTGCACAGTACTGCATCAGTTATCTTATGTGTCCATCTTAAGGTATATATTCAGTTGTTGCACCTCTTGTCTGCCCTGTTCTTCACCCTAAGCGTCAGCTTGCAGGAGGAAGCCTGTTTGCCATTTTTCAAGCCATTCTTAGTGTGCTGGAGCACCCGTTGCCTATTAACCCAAGAGAAGATGACTTGTGCTGTGCTGAAGTTGCTTAAATCTACATCTCTTATTTTCAGTGGGCTGGAAGATTTAATAATGGAAAATATGAGAGTAGGAAGGAAACCACAGGTTCGGAAAATATCAGGCTAGACGGATTAAGAAGCAATGCGGAAAAAATATACTCCAAATTATATTCTCAAAACAAAAATGAAGATATATGCAGGTCGGAAAGAACCAAGTTTTGCACACATTTCTGCTACAGTCTCTGGAAAGAAGTGGCACTGCTTTGAAATGGGATTGAATAAACAAACTTCACCTTCCTGGAGGAAAAAATTAGTTCATGAATAGCTTTGCACAAAACAATTGCCCACTGGTCTGGAACAGACGTCTGTGGTTTTGACCTACCAAGATAGCCATCAAAACTGTGCTTGGTCCAAAACTGAGAGAGATAAAGTCATCAACTCCTCCCTGGTTTTACAAGGGAGTGAAAGAGGCAAAACTATTTATCATAAGCAATTACCTGCCAGGTTTGGGGTTCACTGAACAACAACATGCGCTCAGTAAACTTACAGTTGTTAGAAAACTCCCAGGTTATCTCTCCTAATTCAGATTATGGCAATATGGTGAGTACTCAGCTGAGAAGATGGCTTTGTTGGGCTGAAGTCAGACAAAGTGCAGTAAGAAACAGCCTGTGGTGACACCAAATTTGCAGTCAGGGGCGAGAGAGGCAGACCTGCCCGAGTGTCAGCCCTGGCAAGGCGGCATATCCACCACGGGCACGCAGCGAACCGAAGATGCTGAGTGCTACCGTTCCTGCAAATTCAATTTGGCCATTATAGTTTATTTCTCTTTTTCTTGCTGCTTCCAAGCCGTCTCTCAGTGTCCTACAAGCTTCCATTACTCAGCTTTGTTCTAATGGCTTCCGTACAGTGCTATGCCAGGGTGGATGCATCTCAATATGCTTGCACTTTAATGCAGTCAATACTCATTATTTTCAGCACTCCTAAGGATGAGCTGCTCCTCTTGGGAACACGGTCACGTCAAGGACCTTAAAGCATCACACCGATGTGTGTTTGGATGTTTAGGTATGCATTACAGGAGCTCACATCAAACAAGAGCTCATCCGTCACACTGGGATATGAGCGGCACTGGAAAGCCCTGGCTGTCCCCCCACACTGCATGTTTTTCCTGCTTCTTGCTGAGCCACAACAGCCACTTGTGCTAACAGTGGGGATTCAGCAGGGGAAGGGACCACTCAGCTCACCAGGTTCAGGCCCTGGTATGGCAGATACAGCATCACTCTGACTTTCTTCAAGCTTCATCCCAAAAGCCAGCCAGGCTTTGCTCCCATCATCACAGTCACAGGCTTGATTCCTCTAACAGCTCAAAATCATCTTCTGAATTCCAGCCTGAATGTATTCAGTGCTCATTGCAGCATTTGCTCTCATCCCAACAAAATCTTCTCTAGAACTTCCCCTCTACTACACACACATATAGAGAGCCATCACTTCCACATGAGCCTTGGCTTTCCTGGCTTAACTGACCAGGCTCTTCTCACCTTCTCTCAGACACACATTTTCCTTTCCCTGTGCTGCAGAAATCCTCCTCTTCATTTAGTGCAGTGACAGCCTCCCGACTCCTGTCCATCAGGACCACACCGCACCATGTTGGATGAGGTGTTGGCCATGTCTGCACGGTGACGCCAAGTTTCCTTATCTGCACAGGGAACTCATCCAAGAAGGGGATTTGTCTTTTCACCTTAGTGCCTTGGGTCAATCTGTGTTCAGCTCTATCCGGGCTCTTCTCCACACTTCCAGATGAGCAGCTCCTCTTCTCTTCAGAGACGGACTCTCTCTGCATTTCATGCCTTTGCTGCAACTTCCATCCCCAGGGTTAACCAGCTCACTCAGAGCTACATCCTGATCTTCTTTCACATTAATGACAAATGCCAGTGTTGTGACATCAGACACCTGATCTGCGCGCTCCCAAATATGAAGCTTCAAAACCCAATGTTTGATAAGGAAGAAATGTGAAGTTCAGTGGAAAAACAGGATTAAGAAATAAGTGATCCAACACATTTCTGGAACATCTCCACATGTAAAACCTAGTGGTGCACGTCACACGAGGATTTTCCAGGTTATTTTCCAGTTGTAAGTGTTGGGCAACCAGGGAGGACCACTTGTACTGCCCATCCAGTGGGAGAGCAGTGAATAACAGCGTATTTATTTTATAAACAAAACAGCAGGCTTGTTCAAAAACAACCAACCAACCAAATCCAACCACAGCCTTAACTACAGGAGACCACAATCATTCTCTATTTGCTACTCAATAGGATCTGTGTACTAGAAAACATTTTCAGCAAGTGCAGCTTCTTATATGTATATATTTGTATTTTATCCACAATTCAGCTGTTGGGGTTTTTTCCTCCTAAAGGGGGAGATTCAGATCTGGCACATCAGAAGAACAACTGTAACAAACAAAAATGTCATTAGGTAGTTTGCTCTGAAAATAAAAAATAAAATCCCCCTTTACTAGAGCAGTGAGAAAGGTGACTGAAAATATCCCCGAGAGCTATGAGCAGGTTGCAGCCCCCTTGGAGCATGAGGAGCCTCAGGATCTGCTGTATGGCAGAGGATGCTCTTCAGCAAACACATGTTCATGCAGGCTTACAAATGCACAATGCTTGCAGTCAATGAGAGATTTGTCAGTTGAGAAAAGCACTGGTTTTTTTTCTTTACATCGAGAGAAGTGTGCCCTTTGCTGCTTTACCCCCCAGGGCAGGACCGTGGTGGTCTGGCACAACTCCTCCTCTAGCTCCAAGCAGCACCCGCACCGAAACAACACAGCAGGACCCCCTGCAAACCAGAAAGGCACCCGGGATCGGGTCACCGTACAAGCAAATGGATGGGGAGAAACCATGCAAAAATACCGCAAATTTGATCGTTTGCCAAAACTCTGGTCTACATCGTAATGGTATCTGGATGTACGTCGGGCACACAGGTAGCTCTGGCCAGGCACAAGCCTCCTTCATGTGAGCGCTTGCTCTGATGGCCCCTCGCTTCTGACACAAGAGTCGTAAAAAGCTTCAAACTCCTACACGTCTTGGCATGCCAGTTAATAAAACTTGTGCCTGCATAAATCCCCCAGCTCTACTTTTCCTATAAAAAGTGAGTGCTTCTCGACCGAAACTGCTCTTTCCGCAGGGTGGGGAGCTGCGGCAGCACGTTTCTGCAGGCTGCACCACAAAGCCGCGGGGGCTGCCAGGAGCACCGCAGCAGAGCTTACAAGAGCTCCTCAACAACTGAGCACCACTCTTCACCCACAAATAACGCCACCAAAACACATCCAATTCCTTGACGCCGCTGTTGCAGCCAGCGTTTCTCAGCCGGCAGCGTTCCTGGAGAAAACCACGGCGCGCGTACACTCCAGCCAGCGCTATGGTTAATACGAGCAGCCTGGCTTCACGCATCTGTATGAGTGGTGGGAGCTACCGTTTCTCTTCTAAGAGCACATCTGAGGCCAGTACACGTTAAAAGTTAACCAGTCAAAGTCCACTGCTTGGTCTCTGCGATGGGGTTCGCATCTGCCAGCGGCTGCCCCAGCCCAAGCACAGGCTGCTGGCGGGCTCCTGCCGCAACGCAGAAAAGCAGCAGCTGAAATCTGGCCTCTGCTGTGCCAGGCACCATGCACAGGGCTAAAAAGAGCCTGTCACTGTGCCAAAAAGCAGATAATTTAAGTAGAAAGGCAGCTGACAGGACTTCCCTGCCTTGCCAAGCAGCCAGCTGGAGAAGCACATCTTGCAGCAGCAAACATTACCCTGCATCGAGGAGGTGGAGGACCCTTTCAAATCAGTCCTGGAAAGGTCCAATAACAGGCACTGGGGATAAAGAGGAGTTGCCTGATAAATGGCAACACTTGGCAAGCCTAAAAGAAAAATATCTGCTTCCTCTCCTCCAAAAGGTTATGGACCTGCTTCCTACCATTGCCTCCCAGCCCATAAAATATCATTAAATTTACCCTGACTGAAAATATTAGATGCTTCATGTCTTAAACTTGAGGAACATTTTTTTCCACGCAGACAGAGGAATTTTGCTTACCTTCATCAAGTAGCAGTGCCAACAGTTGTTCAAGTACAGGATAAATATCAGCTTTTGCCAGTAAACAAATGCAGATTCTGGCACCAGATCTCACAGGAATTATCACAAAATTGCAGAATGGTTTGAGTTGGAAGGAACCTTCAAAGATCATCCAGTTCATCCCTCCTGCCATGGGCAAGGATACCTTCCACTAGATCATGCTACTCAAAGCCCCCTCCAACCTGGCCTTGAACAATTCCAAAGACAAGGCATCCACAGCTTCTCTGGGCAACCTCTTCCAGTGTCTCACCACCCTCATGGTAAAGTATTTTGTCCTGATGTCCAATCTAAACCTACACTCTTTCAGTCTAAAACTGTTGCCCCTTGTCCTGTCACTACAGGCCCTCCTAAAAAGTCTTTCTCCATCTTTTTTAGAAGTCTCCTTTATATACTGAAAGGCTGCTATAAGGTCTCCCCGGAGCCCCTTCTTCTCCGGGCTGAACAGCCCCAACTCTCTCAGCCTGTCCTCACAGGAGAGGTGCTGCCCTCTTATCTTCGTGGCCCTCCTCTGGACTCTCTCCAACAGGTCCATGTCCTTCTTATGCTGGGGGCTCCAGAACTGGACACAGTACTCCAGGTGGGGTCTCACAAGAGCAGAGTAGAGAGGCAGAATCACCTCCCTCGACCTGCTGGCCACGCTTCTTTTGATGCAGCCCAGGATGTGGTTGGCTTTCTGGGCTGTGAGTGCACATTGCTGGCTCATGTCCACTATTTTGTCTGCCAGTATCCCCAAGTCCTTCTCAATCCATTCATACCCCAGTCTGCACTGATACTGGAGGTTGCCCTGACCCATGTGCAGGACCTTGCACTTGGCCTCGTTGAACTTCATGAGGTTCACATGGGCCCACTCCTCCAGCCTGTAAAGGTCCTTCTGGATGACACTCCTTCCCTCACCACTCAGCTCAGCGTCACCTGCAAACTGGCCAAGGGCACACTCAATCCCACTGTCCATGCCATTAATAAGTTAAAACACACAACAGCACCTCGCAAGGAAAAGCCCAGCTGGGGAATACCAGCATGGACCGAGCAATTCCGCATGTGGGACTGAAGAATGTGTGCACAGCTAAGCTGGACCACAATTTCTAAAAACTCCATTTCCATGCTTTATTTATTTGTATTTAACAAACTAAAACCCTAAGCGTCAAACTGCAGGCTCAGTGACAACTCATACTAAACAAATGGGCTACTCAGATCATTAAAACACTTGAGAGCTGCTTTACGTCCTTCTGTTTATGCTCTACTAATCTCTACACTTCTCTCAGTCTGATAAAGTTTAAAAAAAAATCCATTCCACTTTCAGTTTCTGACCAGAGAAAGCATCATGAGTCCACAAGCTACAGGGATTTTTTAAAATGAGAAATATTATTCTCCATATGCTTTCAGTAAATAATCCCAGTGAGTTTAGGTATGAAACAGATCTGCAAAATTAAATAGGCAAGAATGTAAACTTAGTGCCTCTGCCTGGAAACACTCCCAGCCTCATCTCAGGAGCGACTTGGCTGGAAAGTTATTTATTGAAACAAAGAGGCTGAGCAACGCGCAAGTGCCAAAGGCACGGCAAGGAGAGCAGGGAGGGTAATGCCTAAGTCAGTTATGCAAGTGGGGAAGCGCGGGGTGAAAGGACAGGAGGACTCCGCAGGATGCAGGGCAGCCAGCCTCGGAAAGCTCATAAAGAGCTTTGGCAGGAACCGGCTGCCCCGCCGGTGATGGTGAAGCCGGGCTCCGGCACCCCGAGTGGCACGGGAAAGCTGCCGGTGGTTTGGTGCCAAGGACATGCGTGGAGCCTGCGGGGTGCTGGGGAACACAACAAAAGGGCTTTGATGCTTTCTTTGCCATCTATTCTAGGGTTTTAATCCTGATTTTATTTTTTTTCCTGGGTTTGCTGCTGAAGTGCCCATGGACAATGAGACTATTGAGCATTTACTACAGCATGAGATTAGTCTGGGTTTCCGTTTCTGCTGAGCCAGCTCATTTTCTTCCACATTCTTACATGAACAGATGCTAAAATACAAATGGGCAGTCATCATCATAAAAGCAGAAAAAGGAAGATTCTTCATCTAACAGCAGTTAAAATTATTCTTCTTCACAGCTTTAGCCAGAATCATTCAATAGCTTGCTCCTCCACCTAATTACATTACGTTAAACATCCAAGGAGCTATAATTTTTTTTCTTTAATAACAAAAAACCCCACATACACACCTCAAAATATCAAAAACCCAACCAACCAACAACAAAACCGGCCAAACTGGCCAGATGAAAAGAAGTGTTCAGAGGAGCTAAATAGAAAAATTACTTCTGTCCCTCCCATCATGCATGACTGCGGTGCTGCCTCCAGACACCAAATTTGATTGCTGCAGCAATTAGTCACAAAATTCAAGGCAAGCTGAAACCAACAGATACACCAAGGAGCATCCCTGCACCATAACCAGTTCTTCCCCCGCAGAGGAAAATCAAGCGGATGAATAACCTGCAGTTAACAAAAAGCAGCTAGCCATCCCTGGGCTGCGACATCAGCAAGGACAAGACGATGGCAGCCCTTGTTAAACAGCCGGTCCTTATGCCAATGCAGAAGCATCTCTCCCACAGGTGCTTTGGTACCCAGCGGCTGCATCCCAGAGCGTCCCCACAGCCAGCTGCAGCAGGTCTGCGAAGCATCGGGCCACGTGGCAGAGACAAACCCACCAGGGCTTGGGCTTTCCTCAGGGAAAAAAAGACGGAAAAAAATCCAGATTGTTTGCAACTCTCATCAAGTGCCCTGCTCCATCACACCAGCCACATTTCCCTTTCCACCCATGATTACTCCCTTCATGATTGCTTGTGCAAAGCTGCCTACAGTCTTCTGGAAACTAAATTGCATCTGTCAATTTTATCCTGGCTCAGAAAAGCCCCAGGTACAGCAAGATGCTTCCCCATCCAGCAATGCTATTCAGATGCTTGCCAGCTGGATGGGCAATCTACAACCCCTCCAGACACTTTTTAAAGTACTTTTTACATACAGATATAACATCCATCGTCCACTAATGCTCTTAAAATGCCAGATGCCTCTCAGCAGTTGCCCCAGCTGGGTAATCCACCGCCTGGCAAGCGGCACCTCTCTGGTGCTGCTCCACCAGCCCACTCCTGAACCTGCAAGCACCATCTCCTCCCGGCTGGGGGAAAAATACATTAATATGTGTCAGAAAACACAGCCATCAGGCTGCTTTATTGCTCAGTGCAAATTTTTCCAGGAGGCTGCTAAACCTCTGAGAACTAACAAGCTGTGAAGTATAAATACGCAATGTAAATATACAGATGATATGTATGTTGGTAGAACTCAGGATGAGAAATCACTGGTAAAACTTAGAAAGACACTGAGAGAAATCTTTCCAAATCAACAGCTTCTGCATTTGAGACAAGCGAGGCAGATTCATGGAGGTAAAACCAAGGTTCATGAAGGTTCATGGAGTAAAATGGGTTTAGCTTGCAGAGAGAAGAAAGTAAAGGTCCCTGCCGGCAGCTCAGGCCAGAACCAGGCTCTGCAATATCTTACTGACCACAGGCTGGGGGAGTTTCAATCCTGCCTGTAAAGAGCAGAGAAAACTACGCAACTTCCTATTGCCTTTGTCAGCTTATTCATAAACACTTTAGTATTATGAACATTTTAATTGCCTGCGCGTCGCCTGCACAATATCATTATGTTTTCTTAAAAATAAAAAGAACATATTAAAAATGGTGTAGTGTCCTTAATGAAAAAATAAGCTCCCAGGGCATCTCCTGATGAGCACAGCTGCCCTGTGGTTTCAGCCGGGCGCTGCCTTTCTTGCTTCCCGTCTGCAGCTCTCGCAGCACTGGTGCGATGGGCTAGCTCAGCAAAATGCCCCAGTGTTGTGCTGTGTGACGAGCTTTGGTGCTGGTTACCCCACTGCAACGCCACGCCGCTGCATCCGCACGAGAGGCTGCTGTTATGAGACCTTTTTGATGGCTTCACCACTGCTCTGCTTGCTTATCTGTTTCATCCAGAGTTGCTTCTTCCACTCCAGACCTCTAAACCCCTCTCTAGGATCTAGGTTTCAAACCACCTCCCTCATCACCAAAACTCATACGCTCACAACTGACGGAGGACCTACACGCTTGCACCACAACGTAAATTTGCAGAGGGACTTCACACAGACACCCCACGCAGGCCAGGCACCCACAGGGTGCCTACACACCGATCGACAGCAGAGTGACCCCCCCACACCCACAGAATGGCCAGCCACACGCCTTCAGCCCTGTTCTGCAGACTAAGGAGGTGCTGGCCATCCCCCGCTTGCCCCCTCACCTCGACCCTCCATCCACCCCAGGCTCAGGCGGGGGGTTCCCCGGGCCAGGCTGGCCGCCCCATCTCTCTGACTGCTCTGCCGCAGCCCAGCGCAAACCAGGAAGCAGAGGCGAGTGGGGAGTTTATTTTTAGATTATTTTTTTTTTTCTTAAATACAAAATGAAAACACATGCACAAACCACACACTCACCCTCACTCCGCCCAGCGACGGGTTTTACATTTTATGTCCTTCCAACACTCAGAAATTCCTGGGCGATAGGGCAGAGCAGACGTCACTGTATCACCCCATATATTTCCATTAGCCTCCTCCAGCATCTCCATTCCCACATGGGCAAAATAAGAGCCTCTCAAATGCTGAATTAAGTCTCTCCACAGAGCAGGTGAAGCCCAAAGAGAAAGCTCAGAAAGAGAACACGCCCTTAGCCCTGCTGCGGCGTAAAAACAGGCAGGTGGCTCTCCTCTCAGCTTGTCTCCCGCTTTCCTGCCTCCTCAAAAACCATCCAAGCTCAGGACATCCAGGAACACCAGGCAGAAGATGCAGCTCACACCTCCAAAGCTTTGCTGCAGACATTTCAGAGAAAGAAGAGGTAGTGTGGGATTATTTGTCCCTTCCCCCTAGTTCAAACACAGTTTTGAATCCCTGCTAGCCAGGAGCTGGCTGAAGCTTCTCTTCTGCAGCTCCTCAGACATCATTACTTACAGTATCTTTGGATATTCCTGTTAAACGAGATACAGGATCTCAAGAGACACCAAAGAGAAGCCCCACACTTTAGTTTCAGAGGCACAGGTAGAAAGGGTTGAAGGGTTTTGCAAGCAGTTGATGCTTTTGCAATTTACAGCTCCTCAGGCTGAATTTTTGGAGGAGATCAATTGGCTGATCATCTTTCCACCGTAGGAATTTCTGGTAAGGCACTTAGGTTCTCTCAAAGATAAAATAAAGATTAAGAGTTGAAAGATCCCCTGGTTTTCCAAAACGGGTCTATTGGAAATTCACAGATCTTCCTTTAATTAAAGGGGAGCACTAGGTCAGCACACATGTATCTACACCTACAGCAGCAAGACTTCTGCATCAAAAACAAGAAAAACTTCAAGGAGTAAATACATTTACACAAGACCCAATTTGTGCCCACAGCCTGTCGTGGCTACATACTCAGGCTCTAATAGCAAAATTACCTGTTTCAATCTCTGTTCAAAGAGAAACCCCATGCCAGCAAAGGGTCACTTAGACATGAACACTATTAATACAGCACTGGTTTTATGAGTGATTGTTTGCAAACGCCATGCCAGGTGCACATCACCCCTGACATCAGCAGCGATGCCTAATCCCAGGCAGAAAAATGCCCTCACTACTTGCTGGATACCACACTGCTGGGACAACTAGTGTAAGCCATCACTTTGATGAAAGTAAACTTGAAAGATAAAATTAAGCCACCTGAAGTCATAAGAAGGCATCTGCCTCGGTTTTAGTATCTCGCTACTGAGTTTTACCTCCAAGAGAAGAAATATTTGGTGGGTACATCATTGCACAGCCACTCAGGGATGGACTGGACAGCTTCAAGCACTACAAGACTTGAAGACACAAGCTTTGCTCAACAATATTAAGATGTTCATGAATTTAAAAAAAGGTGGAAGCTCAGAGGCTTGGGTCACTCCAACCACTCAGTGGTCCTCTACGCTAGGATAAAAAGTGGATTCAATGCAGCCTTGTAGGTACCGTAATTAATTTAAAAATCTTTTGTAAAGGCTGGCAAATATTTTTGTATGTTTTAAGAATCAGAGCTGACGTGAAACATCTTTTCCCAGTACAACCCAACAAACATGTGATAAGACACGGGTCGGCTTTAGGACAGCAGATTACGTTAGCGAACAACCACTCCTTGCTTTACTGTCATCCAGCCCTATTGGCCTGTCTCAACCAGCCAGACTGGGTTTTCAAAACAGGTCAGTGTATCAGGGCACCCAGAAGGGACCGAAGCATGTCATTCAGGCACGCTGCAGCCCAGATCTGCCTCCATCAAGCAGCTGAACTTGTCCTGGCAAAAGAGCAGTTAAAATATACTTTTATCATGTCCTGGATGGAGCCTTGGCCTCTTTTGGTGATGCCAGGATGGGGACACGAGCAGCACCACTCTGCTGCCCCAAACCACCGCACCCTGCGTTACGCTGGTAGTGGCATCCTGAACACACTGCCACAGAGGGCAAAGCCTTCCACAGCCTCTGCTTGCCTTACTGCCAAAACATGTTCCGACACTGTTACAGAAAATAAAATCTTTTGTTGTAATCAAGAAAAAAGAAGAGCATCTCGGTGAGAAGAGCCCTGGGCTTTCACTACACTGGAGACGTTTCACAAAATATCGCTGCAAGGCTGCAGGTGTCATTAGTCACCAGCTTTATGCAATCAGGTACAGTGCCCATTCAACATCCCCTGGCAACACATCGAGGTGCCTGGTTCCAAGTTTAAGTATCCCCTTGCTTAAAAACTGAAAGTTGTTTTATACAGAGTGAAGGGGGGGGGGGGGGGGTGTGCTTTTGC
>JAAGAY010008646.1:6556-47856 GCA_011801015.1 Ardeotis arabs
TAAATTGAAGCTCTCTTTAACAGCAACGTTCAGATGTTGTTAGACCTATGCTTGTTTGCTTTATAGGTGAAAAATCCCAAACATGAACAGCAATGCACCACACCTGTCCTCAAAGCTGACTTGGCTAGAAGTGGAATGTAGTTTCCTGACAGATCTTCTTACAAGGAAGTTGTAAACCCTTTGTAATGGCCAACAAGAAAGAGCCTCCTTTTTTCAATGAAGATAATATGGGACCATTCCACTACAAGCTTCCTTTTTATGAAACTATGGAGCTCTTCATTGAAACGCTCACAGGAACATGCTTTGAACTGCGAGTTTCCCCCTTTGAAACAGTTATTTCTGTGAAAGCTAAAATTCAAAGACTGGAAGGTACTATTCTCTCTTATTTCGGTATAAACTTTATCACTTGCTTTAGAGGAAGTCTTGTTTTACAAATTACAATTGCTAAAATCAAACCAGATAATTTAAATGACGTGTTCAGTAATACGTATAAGCTAGATGCTTGGTACATCTTAGGTTTAGTTGGAATTGAGGTGTTTTTCTGTTCTTTCCTTTTCTTATCAGTTCATGGCTTGGGCTTCACTGAAATTGGTATTTTTGCTCTATTCTTTTCTTGGGTTTTTTGGTATATCATTATTAAGATAAATCTTAAAAAAAAAAAAAAAAACAAAAACAAAAAAAAACCCCAAAAAAACCAACCAAACATGGTAAATCATTCATTGTTTTGATATTATATGGGATGTAGTCTTTTTGGTATTGAACGGATTCTCTGACATAAGTTGTTTGTTAACTAGCAAGGTTATAAACTTGAGTCTTGCAGTGCGTCTGTATTGCAACTGTCTGAGCATACTTTAAAGTAGGTGCTATGGTTGTTGCTTCTTAGGTTAGTTGGTTTATGGTTTGTTATGATACTGCTGTCACGAGCAACTGCAGTGCAGGCAAACTCTAAAGGCAGCTAGGAGTTAATTGACTTCAGTTTTGTTTAGGTGAGTGATATTTAGCTGGTAGAGGCCTGTCTGAGCAATACTTTGTCTTAAAGTGATGAACTTGGCATCTCTTGCAAAGTGAAAACATCCTTTAAGTTATGAGACCAGTCCTGGTGATAATGCAAGGAGAAAACATGTAGATTAGTCGTCTCTTACCCCTTTCCCTCTATGATGAGAATGATCCTGCTTGAAATAATGTGATTTGAAATACATATGAGTACATACCTTAGCTACTTTGAAGCATTGCATCCTCTTTCTCGCTTTGGAGGAGTTAAAGAACTGTGTAGCGGCACAAGGTGATAGTACTGGAGTTGCTAATTTTAAGAAAAGGGATCCTCTCTTTCCCCAGTACACCTAAGCATGTTTTTTATGCCTCTGTTTGTGTGGAACTCGCACTCTGGGAGGTGTAATACAATGCTTTAGACTTGAATCAAGACACTCTTCTTCTCTTGCGGAAGTCTGTGCTAATGGATGGAAAAAAAAGTAGCTGGCACAAGTCTTAAAACACAGAAGCATTGCAACAACAGGGGAGACTTCTTGCTAGTAAGGTCACGTAGTAGAAGCTCTGCCATGCAGGTAATTAGTGTTTACATTAGTGCAACTACGTGGAGATGCTTGTGTTTCCTGTGGACAGGGCCATAAGTAGTCACAAGCCAGAGAATGTGTTGAAATGTTCCTGGAGGCTAGAGGTAAAACAAGAAGGAAAGGGTTTTCCTTCTCCATGATTGAAGATGAAGAGATGCCAGCAGATAAGTGATAGAATGCTAGCTAAGAGTGTATTAAAAGGGAGCATAGGCAGTAGAGTACAGGAGAAGGCACGCTATCTGGACAGTATAGATGATGGAGTGAGCTTTAAAGGATGCATGAAGAGACCAGTGGGACATGTGAGGAAGAGGAATTTGAATTTCTTGTAGTCCAAACTGGGAAACTGCGGATGGACACCTTGAATTATACCTGCATCTTATTATTGTAGGCTGGGTATGCCCAGCTTACAAAAGTATCAGAGTTTCTTCTTGAAAGAACAGCTCAGTAATAAAGTTATAAAATTGCTTATTCAGAATTTCATTCACATGTTGTAGTTCATAGGATGATAAGGTAGTTAATGGCTTAGGTGCCTGCTGTATAGATTTAATTATTAATAAGTAAATTTAATTAAAACATGGAAGATAAGAGTTCACTGGTGCTTATCACTAAATTGTTAGAAGTCAGTTGAAATACCTTGATGCTCCAGAACAGAGTTAAAAGATCTGTAATGTCCTGATTGATATGATTTATGGGGGCAGAGTGAAAGCAGGTTGATTGTGTGTCTGTCCCCTTCGCACATAGCCAATGATTAATTTTATATTGCATTTGGGCTTGCTATTGCCTGTGAAAAAATAATTAACAACTTTTCAGTGACAGAGTTCCTATTGTAGTGCATGAGTTCAAGCAATGAATCACCCAGGTGCAGTGAAAACTCTGAAGTAATTTTGCAGTTGTGACTTAGCATGGGAAGCAGAAAACTTACATCTTTTCTTGTTTCTGCTGCTGTTTTTCACTTCTTGTTATTGTATCATGTCAAGTTTCATGGGGCGTGAACCCCTCTTGTTTAAGCTGCACTTCTGGCTGGAGAACAACTCCTACACTGCTGGGAGGCTGTATCGGGTCCCTAGTATGCGTGTGGCCTCCGTGGCTCCTTGTGGTGTTGAGGATCATGGTATGTAAGCATACAAAAATACAAGTTTTGGGAAAATAATGTGAGACCTGAGATCTACAAGAACAAAATCTAGAATCATATCAGAAGCTAACGGATTTGTTCACCAGTGCCTCTGAGTGTAAGAGGCTAATAAAACTAAATAAAGACAAACTGATCTTTGTCAACAAGGGGAATATCAACAGCTGTAGACTGTCTGCACTGTAGTAAGAAAGGATAATCTGGATGGCATGTTAGGAATTTTGTATACTTCTGATACTGTTTGTAATTCTTGGTGCCTGTTTAGTGATCTAATATGGAAGGGGTTTGTGTAGACAGCTGTAGTAGACATTGGTACCTTACTAAGAAAGAGCTCCAGATCTCCAGCTTCCTGTTTCCAGTTGGTTTTAGTCAGTGAAGAATATGGTTAAAAATTTATTAATGGGTTCTAATGCATCTGAAATTTCAGTGCAAGTCTACTTGTAAATTGAAGTTAAAGTAGGTCCGATGTGTGCTTGGATCAAATCCAGGCATTTGTCCTCAAATACGTTTGATATCAAGTAAGCACTTGGTATCTGAAAATTTACATTTGTTGTAATGTTGACTTTGGAGCCACCTAGGGTAAATCGCTCCTAGTCTCACATTCACTGAATGAATCTTTCAAAATTGTACACTGGAGAAGAAATAGCTCCCTTTTGTCTCTACTGGTGGCACGAAAGCTAGAATACATGTAGCCAGCAGCATAGCATAGTGTTGCTAGCAATGCTACCTACTCTGTTGGTTTTACTTAGTATTGATTATTTGTATTTGAAAGTAGGAGCATGTGTTGATGAAAATGGGTAGGATGGTACCCGAGTTTCAAGGTGGCATGAAAGACTGAGCTTTAACATATGAATGGTACTTAAAAATAGCAGCATTTCATTGAAAGAGGAAATAGCAATTTTTAAAATTTTTATTCTTTTTTCTTAACTGAGAAGATCTCATCTTGTTTCCTCTGTTGCACAAGTCTTTGTAGCTGCTGGGCTGGACAAAGTTTAGTATTCTTCATTTGGAAACACCAACTATTATATTGAATTTTATAGAAGGAACATTCAGATAGTGTATTCCTAGTAGTACTCAATTCTTTCATCTGTTAAAGAACCATAGATAATACTGTAAACATGTTTGTTCAGTAAGATAGGATTGAATCTCAAGGGAGGAGGCGAGGTTTGGGATTTGGTGTTGGTATTATTATCATCATTGTTCTTATTATTGACTTATGGGAATTAATTTGCATTCTGCAGTATGGAGTGTTAAGACCTTCATTTATGTAGCTAGCTTTAAAATAAAAAACAACTCAGTCATGGTTTGTTCAGTGACTGCTTGCAACTGAATTTTATGATCCGTGTATGTGGAAACGTCTACCTTTTTAGATGAAAATTTAGGTGTTAGCTTGTCCTTTTATTACTGTAAAGGGGAAAACCGGAACTAGCTTTCAGAGTACATCTTAATTTGGAATGCTTGTGTTCAGCAGGGAATGACAGATGCAACAATAGTTTTGTTGTTGTACGTGTGTGTACTTTCAATTCATCATGAGAGCTGTTATTTTTCTTTAGTCTTTTTGCTGCGTATGTACAGCAGCTTCACCTTAAGTGAAAGGAACTGGATGAGTATCGAGCAGACTATGTCTGGATACTGTATTTCTTTCAATATTCTGTAAATTCAGTGTATGTCATAATGATATTTATTACTACTTGCATTAGAGGAAATAGCCATGCTTCTGTCAGAACTGGAATAAGTGAACTGCACGAGGAGTTTTTAACAAAACCAATCTTGCTTTTCTTCTGTCTACTGCTTTTCCTCCGTGTCTCCTGTTTGCTTTGTCACCTGCCTCTTTACTGTGCTGATAGAGACTAGACTTCCATGAAGCTTTTTTTTAAGCTTATGCCTTGTCTGAGCTGGGAAGACATTCCTACAAATGCAAGCCTGTGCCCAGATCAGACCGTCAGAGCAGCATCTGGAAGGTGTAAATAAGGTCACCTTTGTCAGGAAACTTTGTGGGCCTGTATTCAGTTACTCGCTGTTGTTAGTCTCCTCTTTGTCAGTCCTGAGGATACTCAGTACTGACCACCAGTTACACCAAGGTAGCTCACTATCACGCAAATGAAAGCTGGAGGGTTTGACTGTTGTGAAAACAGTCCTGCTGCTGTAAGTTGGGAACCTTTGCACCTCCTCTCTAGTGTAGCTAGTTTCTGGGGGGGGAATAAGACTGTCAGCCTAGCCTCTGTGTAAGCAGGAACAAAAAGTAAATGTTTAAGAAACTCTCCAGCAATTTCAACATTGAATGAAAGATAAGTACGGTGTTTGAACTTTGACTTTGAAATGTTTTTGGTGGTTTTAAACATAGTAACCTTCTACCCACAACATAAAATTGAGTTTGTTCTGAAATCTACAGGGATTTTTTTTTCTGGGTTGAACTTGACCCCATCAGTTTCTCTGGTGAGCCTATTTAGCATACCGGAAAGAAGAGTAAAGGAGTGAAGCTTAAGGGGGTATCTGATACGGTGATTCGGAGAAAGGATAGAGTACCTACTTCTGTCCTCTCCCTACCGCACCCCCTCGTCCCATTTAGTAGGTCAGACCGTCAGCACATCTGCAGGCATTTCAATGGGCAGTCCGAAGACTCTTCTGTCCTCCTACGGCATCACCTGGCTAGCCCACTTCCATTTGAGCATTGCAATGCAGCTTATTGTCCTACTTTCCTCTCATCTCCATACTGATGTAGAGCCAGTGACAGTCACATACTGCTTAGGGAGAGAGGATAGTGGATGGGTGTCTCAGTTCTCATTACTGTTGCCAGTTTTACGTGCTGATCCCGTGTACAAATGTCTCCTCAAGCCTTACTATAATCCAGAACAGGGACAGCTGATGTGTATTTTCTCACACCTGAACATATAAAGCATGTACCATTTCCTCCATGTATAAATACAAAATTCTTAGACAGCAGCATAAAAGGGAATTAGTAATACAGGCTTGGCTCTTTCCCGTTACAGCAGAGTATAGTCTTTTCATCTGTTCATTTCATCAAAAATACCTTGTCATTGTTAGATGAGCAAAACCATGTTTTACTGCAGCACTGCCAGTTGCAAGCCAGCCTTTTAAACAAATACTCTCTAAATTATCAAAGTAATTGGAAATTGCTCCTTGGAGGCTACTGAAACCATAACAAATAGAGACAGTAATGACTGTTTGTAATCAGAAGACTGCAAAACAACACAGAGAAGAACTTCAATGTAGACTTGCTGGCTGTTGCCGACTTGTTTTGCTTACGCTGCAGACTTGAAACAAAACCAATAATCAGTTATTAAACAACTGGCAGTGTAGTAGCAATTATGTTAGTCTGCTCTATGAACATATTCTTCTCATAAATGTCTTGTGGACTTCAGAGGACAGAAGATTCGCATTAAATGCCGTCCAAGTGAAGTGGTGTTGGTTGTTCATAAAAGACAATATGTAGATGTGAGCTGTGGTGAGAAAAGGAAATTGTCATCTTCTCTGAAACAATGACAGTTCCTCCAAAATGCATTCCCCTTTCTGCATGGGGATGTCCACTTAGCAGGTATCCTACTCACCTGTTGAATCTGCTTGGACTTTCACCAGGATCTGGTCCCCTTTTCTTCTTTGCTGGTGATGGGTGTTAGTAGCTGTGTGCCCTTCCTCCAGCTAGGAAGGGACTACTTAACTGACCTTTTGCCACAGCTTGCTAAGCACTCTTGCAAGCCTTGGGAAGCCAAGATGTTTTTGGAAACCACCTGGAAGACCTGTCCATAGACATAAAGCTCTGAAGTACAGATAACAGGGGAAAACCCCCTCCCTTTTCTGATGACTAGAAAAGAGCAAGTATTCAATAACCCTGAAGCAATTGAATATTTCTATAGAGCCCTTGTTGATCTAAAAGATTGCACTCCATGTGTAAGCACCAGCCTACTGAAAACCTTAACTTTGTTCTTAACTATTTGGGAGGTTAGATATCATGGCTGAAGGCTGCTCAAGTGCTTGTCCTTGTCCTGCTTCCTTTCTTCTTTCCCGTGTGATCCCTTTCTTGCCTCTTCTCTATTACCCCCACATTCTTCAAAACGCCAAACTCCCCAAAAGCCCTCCCATGAAGCTCCAATTTTAATACTCTTTTGTTTTGTTTAGGTATTCCTGTCTCTCAGCAGCACTTAATTTGGAAAAATACAGAACTGAAGGATGACTATTGCTTGAATGATTATAAGTAAGTATAGAATAAAATTGCAGTGGATGTTTCTGAATGATTTGTTAGCATAAGCACTAGAGAATGCTACAAAAATGTATTTATTGTTATTTACAGCATTTCAGAAGGCTGCACTCTGAAGTTAGTCCTGGCTATGCGAGGTGGACCTCTTAACACTAGAAGAGGTAGGTGTTAACTTGGTTAGAAAACAGTGGTTTTCATACAACATCTTGTAACTGTAAACAGCTTCTCTTAGCTAAGCATTTTAGACAAGCAGACTTTAGTTCCAAATTAATTGGAAAAATACTTGACAAAAACAGAGGGAATTTTTTTCCGTCTTTTCTTCCTTAGCATACCAAGTGCACCATCCTTAGTTTTGTTTACCTTTAGTTGAACAAGTATTTTTGTATATATAGAATCATCAAGTCTTAAAATCAGCAATTCTTCACCTGCAGAAGAAAATCATAGAACCATAGAAATATGATTCTATCATAGATAAATGATACTGTAATGTCATTATACAAATAGTTTTAAAAATCTACTTAGTAAGAATCAGGCATTGGTTGATAAACTTGG
The DNA here is from genome assembly GCA_011801015.1 of Ardeotis arabs. Lineage (NCBI taxonomy): Eukaryota > Metazoa > Chordata > Aves > Otidiformes > Otididae > Ardeotis > Ardeotis arabs. The sequence continues at coordinate 14,025 of JAAGAY010008646.1, forward strand.
TTATGTGGATCATCTATGGAGGAATGACAATGGTCAAATCCTGTTGATAGTTTTCACTTGGCAAACACTCAGCATATCTTTTAGGTTGGGAATTCCCATTGTAAACCAAACTGAGCTCTCAAAGGTGATAAAAACAATAACAACTTCCTTTTATTCTGTTTTTTTCTCTTTGTAGTTCCTGTGGAAGATCCTATCCGGGAAATGGCTGAATACACGGATTCTATCAGAGATGAGATCTGGGAGAAAGGACCATCCAACAAACAAGTTACCTTCTTAGTATATCGAGAAGGAGATCAGTTGAATTTCTTCCGTGTAGTAGACCGAGGAGATGGTACTTTAACACCGTTATCTGAATCTTTGAGGTAAAGTTGGTTTTAGTGTTTATATTATTCTTCAAAAGGTGTATCATTTTTTTCTTCTAAAGCTGTATCATTTTCAGCTTTATTTGTTGATTTTATCAAAATAATATCAAGTATTGCAAGAATTGTGCCCTAAGGGCTACTAAAATGCTGTAACTGCATGGCCTAACAGTACAGTAACACTCTGTGGTCAGTGGTCATGCTGCCAATCCTCTGTCACTGTGCATGTCAGTAGAGTGAGAGAAAGCTGACTTCGTGCTTGAGGAAATTCTCAACATTCCAGCCCTTTCTAAAAGGCAACGTTTCACAAGAGAGTCAATTAGTTATTAAAGCTACCAAAAAAATTTTGTCAAGTACTTTCTCTTCCATCTAAAGGCATTTGTCTAGTTTTATAAACATTTCTTTGTTCACAGCATAACCTTTCTTTTTCATATGGGTATGAGTTGACCAGATGATTAGCCAGGAAGTTAGTAGACTGGCAGTGCAGAATCCTGAGAAGGATTGTCTGAAGCTTTGGCAAAACTGGAGGATAAGTTTAGGTTTTGTTTTGAGGAGGATGTTTGGTTGTTTTCTTTGTTGGTTTGTTTTTGTTTTGTTTTTTTGATATACTGAAATAATTACCAATAGAGCTAGCCTTTGGACATAGTTAGGTCTCACATTAGCTGCTGTTGAGGTACCAAGCTTGTCTCCGTCGCTCTCACAAAATCAAAGTACTGTTATCATTAGAAAAGCAAGTATGTCACTTAAGCTACTACATTGTAGTAAAGAGCAGTATTTTTCCTAAAGCTATCAAAATTGATAGTATCTGTTAAAAGTTATTAGATTCTGTCTTTATACTGCAGCTTTTGGGTAGGTTTTTTTATCCCCTGAACAACTTAATATTTGTACCACTGCAAGGAAAGGAGTCCCTGTTCTGGGGACTAGCTGCATTTTCTCCAAGGCTGAGGATTGCTCAGTAACTATTCTTGTTCATGTTTGTGAAGTGAAAGCAAGAGCTTTGTGCTGGGTTTATATTCAGTGTGATTAAGTGGGCTCAGAGTGATACTACTCATATAAATTTTTGTAAGAGATCTGTACTTAAAAACTGCAGGCTGAATGAAAGATGAGTGTTTAATTTCCGCATAGTTACACAGAGTAGAAAGAGCTAGTGTGTGATATACAATTACTGGAGGGAAAGAAGAGGAAAGATACAAAGATGTTGGGTAATCTTATCTTTCAGCCCCTGCACTATTTTTAGTAAATAGCTACATATGGCATTGTATGTAGATCTGAAATAGGTAAAAATCACCATCATCAGCAAGAACTGAGAACCTTGCTGCTGCATTTGCCTAGATACACTTCTGGAAAGAGGAGCAGACAGATGTCATTCCTGTTCTCACTGATACTTTGCCTATTACCGAGTTGTTTTCTTTTACCTTTTAGCTGCAAAGAACATCCAAACTGATCCAAAGAAGTAGGACTGTGGATGCTGTACTGTGACACAAGAAATTGTCAGAAAGAGCTTAAACTTTCATTTTTCAGTATAATGAGCTCCCTAGTATCTGTGCACATGTTCAAATTCTTGTGTGTGATTTTTTTTTTTTTTTTTTTTTCATTTGAAACTAGCATGGACAGTTGTCTGAAATTCTTAGTGCTTCTCAATTAGGTAATACTGGTATATGGATTAAATAGTAATTTACTTGAGATTGGCTAATTGTAGCAAACTGGGGGAATAAACCACACTCTTTTGGCTCTTGCAAGGCATCTTGGTAAGCCTTTCAAAGCACAACAGCGTCTATAAAAGTCAAGTACATTATGCTTAAGAAATGTACTGTCGCTGGTCAAATGATCCAGTTAGGTTGGAAGCTACTTGAGTTGAAAACGTTTGGCTTGAGTTATTTATCTTCCTCTGTGCTTTCTACAGGAGTTCATTTATTAGCTTTTCTACTAAGGCAGACAATAATTTGGAGAGGAAGGGGAAGAAATCCTAATCTTTGATTTTGTTATTATGGCCAGGTCAGACTTTGTGGGAAATGGAAAAAGTAGCAAAGGGAGGAGAGAATGAAAACAAACCAGACTTTTTTTCGTTTGATCTTTTATAAGAAGGCTGTGAATCACTCGGAGTACTAACGTCTTCCACATTTACAGTTAAATGTGTTTATGTGTGTGGGTATACTGGTGACTGAGCATTTTGAGGCACTTATTTATCAGCTTTTCTCACATTGCTAATGTATGGAGCAGAGTTTAGTGACTGCAATTTAGAAATGAGAGATTGGTTTGGGTTTTGTTGTATAGTGCTGCAGATTATTTTATTTTCTCTGTAGTTAAGTTAATGGTTAAAACTCGATAAGGTGTGAATACATACAATGATTATTGTCTCTGGATTAAAAGAAAATTGTTGAAATTGTGGTAGAGGGCTGGCAGGCACTGCTTTCAACAGAGCTTCAGCAAGCTACTGATCGTTTTTGAGCCATGCATTTTCCAAGCACAATCTCAGGAATGTTAACACCTATAGACAAAGTAAATTTGAAATTTACTCACTGGAAAATGAGCTCGAAGTATCATCAAGAACAAAGATCCCTGTCCAATTTTTATAATTTTACAGTCACGTTTAAAGCTAAAAATCCTTTTGTTACTACTTTGTTTTACTGGTTTTGGCTCCTATTTAGCCAGAAAATGCAAGAGAAAGTGTAACAACCCTTTTTGTGTGAGAACAAAGAAACAAAAAAACCAAACATGTAAGAGACATCACTTTTCTTTCTATCCTTACCTTGAAGGAAGGGAAGATCAAATAATTATTTTGAGTTGGTGACTTAAGTCTTTGTGAAGTTAAAATTCTGAAATTACTCTTTAGTGTGGAATCTTTACCAGGAGAGGTATGGAACATGCATGCTGACTGTCCCCATATGGAGCTGTTCAGTTTTTGGTAAGAAATGACTGGAGTCCTTTGACTCTTGCTTTGAATTTGCTGCCATCTTACTTTTAAAGATGTGTCTCCCAGCTGTGCTGCCTTCAGAATTTTGCTAAATTTTTAGGAAATGGATTTGGAGAGTCAGTGCAAAAATACTGGCTCTTAACTAAGGGCAGCAGAATATTTCCAAGAATCAGGTAAGATGCCAACTCTAGCAATTTTTGTTTGGGTTTTTTTTGTTTGTTTTTTATATACTGACTTTCTCATGACCTTTGCTCTTCAAGAGAGACCAAGGAAGAACTAGAAACTTTAGTTAAATGTTCTAAGACATTTGTATGAACTCAGGGGAATTGCCTGATTGTCATGATTTCTAGATGCTGTCAGCCTAATGGAAGAATTAAAATACTCCTTAAAATGTACTATATAGAGTGTTGGAAATGCATCAGTTTGTAATATTGGATGCTACTAATGGTTCTTTCAAATGTTGGATGTGTGTTAGTGATTAATGCTTCGTTGCTTCATAGGGAAAACAAGTTAGATACTTTAAAACATTAAGTTTTTGCCTTCTGTTAGAATATATAATGGAAAAAAGCAATGTGATGCTAGAAGTTTCCAGTGACTACTGAGTTAAAATATTTTGTCTTGAGACTAGCAATTCTAATCTGTTTGGTTTTTTTTCCAAATGTGAGACTCTTTGGAAACCTAAACTGATCCTTTTTTTTATTTTTATTTTTTCTTTATTTTGAAAAGGAGAAATAGAATATCACATCCACATGGGTGACCCCTCCATTTCCATTTATGGTGAGAACACCCCTCAGGATGGATAGAAATTTGGACTTTCCTTCCATGCCAGTGTCTGGTTAATTGGAAAACTGATCAGCTTGTTGTCTGAGTCACACAGTTAACATCTTTGGCCATACCTTCAGGAGGCGCTTGTGGAACTGGATAATTCCCTCTGTGGGAAAAATATATAGTGAGTGTGAACCAACTGCATATGGTATAACAACTTCCCAGAAGCCTGGCTGTGTTCTGATTTCAGCATCATCACTTTGCGTGAGCATCTTACAAGGAATGCTTATGTGCTAAAATAAATGGATTTGAAATGTGTTTGCATACAGTTTTACATAATGCTTTGTCAACAGATCAACTACGGATATGACTTTCTAGTTATGAGAATACTCTACACTGAAAACATAATTAAATTACTTGATTAGAGGATGAATGCAAACTTTCTTTTATTTTCAGTGGTGGTTCAGTTTATAATTTATATGCTGATGATGAAGATGAGACAGAGGCATCACCTTCTGGCCAACAGATCATTGAAAATTCAATTACTATGAACAAAATGAAACTGCTCAAGGCAAAGATGGAGAACATGAATCTGAGTAAAAAGGTGAAGTTGTGACTTCAGTTTTTCTATCATAAAATGGCTTGCACTTTCCTAGTGCTGGCTTTTCTAAAAAGCAGGTCAGATACTTTGCTGTCTTGGGAAGTGAAGTGATCAAGGATAGATAATTTCTTGTATATGCATAAATGTTCTGCTGTGGGGCATTGACTGTACTTATATCTACCTGTCCACATTCAAAGAATTCACTACTGGTCCTGATTTTATTTGCGTGGATGTTTTTTTGGGATGTGTGAGTTTTGGAGATTTTTTTTTTTTCTTTTTTCTCCTGATACTTTTAAGTAGTGTTGTTTTGCAGTACTGCTCTGGTAAAAATTAATATTTTTCTTAAATGAAACTTCATTAGAAATGCTGTAACTGAAAAGCCTATAAAGTTAAATATGAGAATGATAGAAGATAAAACATTATGTTAGTGCTCATGTCTGTCTAGGCTACCTAGATGTAAAACGAAGATAATATACTTTCTTTCATTGTTTGTTTTGTTTGAGACCCTAAGCTCTTCTGAATAACTTTGATGGTGTTCTAGCTTCCCTTTTCTATTCGTCTGACATGTGGCCTATTTACTAACAAGCCTTGTCTGATTATAATATTTGATTTTTATTTTTTTTTCTTTATTATTGAGATGTTAGAGTGAAGTCTTGGTGGCTAGTAAGAGATGAGGGAATAGAAAGAATGATTTGGTCCTTTCTGGCGTTACACTGTCTAAATTCCTGGGACTATGATCTCAGTCAGGTCTTTGAATGCAACTGTAATTCAAATACTAATTGTTGTTGTATGTGGTTTTTGTTTTTTTTTTTTTAATAGCCTAAGAAAACTGTCAAAGTGAAACCTCGTCCTCCAATGCTTCCTCGACCATCTAGTGGCTCAGTGGCTGCTTCTCGTCACCGTTTTGTAAGAGTGCTCCCCCATATCGGACAGTCCTGCCTACCTCCTGGGAATTTGTATCCCTCAGAGTCTTCCCAAAATGCACTTTCAGCATTGGCTACTTTGGCCACTGCTGGTAGAACAATGCCATCCACAACTAATGACTTTCTTAAAGATGATGACACTTGGCAGAGCAACTCTTGGTCTCAGTCAGTCAGTAGCATCAGGTTACCACCAAAAATATCCCGTGTTGAACTAGAAAATGCAAAACTACCTACAAATAGTATTCTGACTTCTGTTTCATCTCTGCCTGCAAATTCAGAAAAAGCATTTGAAAATGTGACCTCACCAAGTGACGAGGATGCTGTTTTGTTTCCAAATTTAACAAATGTGGAACTATATGGAACAGAAGAAAAACTTCTACCTGAAACAGATGCTTTTGCTTTGTTAACAGAAGGAAGCAACACTGAACAGTGTAGTGAGATATATGACATAGGAAAGGTGAAGCCAGAACTTGAACTGTCCGATGGAGATGAAGAGTCTAAGGTTGTAGGGCAGCATAGAAAACCTGTTAGCAAAGTGCTGAGCACTGCAGCAATGGGGGCTGATCTTCTCAGTACTCGTGAATTAAGTCCTCAGAAAAATCTGCTTTTGTCACCTCTTCGGTATTCAGCGCAAATGGCACGTCACAATTCTCTGAAACCACAAAAACAACCCAAATGCTTTGAAGCTGGTAACTTGAGATCTACAGCCTCCCCAAATGTACTTCGATCATTGGACATTCATAGTACAGCAGACTCCTCTTTTTCTAGGACTACTAGACTTCGTAGTGTGAAAGTAGAGTCACTTGGCAAAAGACCTGATGTAATTTCTAAAGCAAAGGCTAGGATCATCACAGATGTCGCTAACAAGGCATCCAAAGAACCTGTGAGTTCTGTAAGTAACTTGGGATTTCTGGCTTCGCTGGCCCGAAGCACAAACAGAGAAAGTTTACAGAGTTCCTGTGGGACAGGCAGGTTTCGGACTTCTGGTATTGCTCTACCTACAAACTTGCAGTGTTTTCAGGAAGAAAGCTTTAGGAAAACTACTCCTCCAAATGAAGCTGCTGAATATATTCTAGTGAGTACTAATGCTTCCAAAAAAAAAAAAAATGAAGTTTTCCTGTCTTTTCTGGTGCTGGCATTATAAAAACTGTACATTCATGTCTATGTCCCATGTGTCTTCTCAGGGAAGGCAGATGGGGAGGGGGAGGTGTTCTTAAATCCCTGATAGTCTTAAACTGTTTTCAGAATTTCTGTTGGTATCTTAACTGCCTGTTTATCTAAATGAGTCCTAGTGGTTGTTCATCTCACAACTAAAATTATCAGTTATCGTCACGATAGAATTATAAGCATCTGTGTTTGAAGTGTTGTCTGACTTCTGCTGCTCACTAATTGTCATTTGTTCCAAAGTTTCCCCTGCGACTGGCACCATATGTGCCTAGCTTTAGATCTCTAATGTACTTGGTTGTTTCGGTGTGTTGTGAAGTATGGGGAAACTATTAAATAGTCATTTTGAGGAAGGCTTTATATTGTGGAATTTTAATTTTGTGTAGAGAAGTTGTCTTGAACTCTTCGTAGGTATGTTGATTGATAAAACACTGATTGTTAAATAAGCTGATATCAGGCTGCCTAACTTTTGATTTAATTTCCGTCTGCTAGTAATTTCCTTGTGGAAATTTTTTTTTTAGTCTGCGCATGGGCTTGGAATGAATGGAAGTATTGCATCAGTAGGGAAAAGAGTTGGTAAGTAATGTGACTTAAATAATAATTGAAGATGAATCTTTAATCTTTACTGATGTATCACATATATAGAGAACAGTAATAATTTATCTTTGTAAGGCATATGTCTTTCAAAGTCCTTGCTGTATTACATTTCTATAGCCTGGTATAACTCTTAATATTTTAAGCAAGTCTTTAGCATACAGATGTCATCCAGATCTTAGGTAGACGTAACGGTGACACTTTCCTGGATGTTTTTAATACTGAATGAATCCTGCCTATTGTCTGTAGACATAAACACGACTTTCTGCTCTAAAATTTCCACAAGGTCAGTTCTGTGAATACTTCTGAGTGTACTAAAATCAGAGCCAAATTTATCAGTAGCATTGTCTATAGTAGTACAGTCTGAGCTAGAAGGATTTGGCAAAAGAAGAGCAGGGAGGAAGCAATAAGGGCATGGATGCCGAAGATTACTGATACAGTGCAGATTTTTCACTGTTTTCTGTGGTAGGCATCAGTCTTTGTACCCTAGCCTTGCTAACTGTGGAGTGATTAATGCTTGACATCTACTGAAAATTGATGTGTTATGCCTAATTATTAATTTCTTATGAAATTAATTCTCTTGGGAGGAATGGAATTGTCTAGATCAGTACTTTTAAAACTCTTAAGACAGTGAGCTAAAGATCCTCAGCACAATTAACTTTTCTTTTTCACATCTTTGACTTGCAGATTGCAGGTTTTTTCTTTCTCTGTGATGTTAGGAAGACAGAGGCAGGCATGTATTTCAGGATTTTAGGATCTAGGTATAAAGAATGAGCTAGAAGATAGATCTTCAAATGGCAGCTGCAGCAGGAGAAACTATATAATTGTAATGGTATGGAAGCAAAAGCTGCTAAAATAGTGGATTGTGCCTTTGTCTCACAACTGAAGATGTAGCTTTGAATTGGCAGTCAATTAATAAACAGGTCTGTCATTACCTACTCCATGGTAAAAGAGATGATAGCCTAATAGCAGTGCCTGCGTGATGGGGAAGCCTACTATCATCTGTGTCATTTTGGGTAGAACTGTGAAGAAGCCATTCCTCTGATGTATCTTATGTCAGAGAAAAGTGTGTTTTCCAAAAGGTTCCAGAGTTGAGAAAGGCAAAATTGATGTCGTCGTATCACGCAGGCTCTTCAGAGAGAGGTGGCTGGTAATGATCTGTTGTATAACTGGTCAAAGGACAGATTCAGTTTACATGTAATTGCTGTAGGGACCATAAATGTGAGCACAAGTGTATTGCTTTTTTTGTTTAAGTATGGCCCACAGGGGGGGACTGTCTTCAAGCTCTGTCTGTTTCACAAACGGCTACTGATGTTTCTGAAATGGTATGCTCTTAAATTATGAAGTTGATAGCATGGACAAACATGGCCTGGAGGCTTTGATGCTAGATAGCACTGGTTGGTAGTGATGACTGCAACGTGTAGTGACTGTCTGGTGTTACCATTGAATGTAGCCTGCTGTATCTCGGCTGAGAAATGACTGTTGGGATTAAAGGTGCACTGAACAAAAAATACTTCTGAACTTATGAGGTCACTTTCTGGAAGCATGCTGACAATATAGCAGTAAAAGCACTGAAAGAATGTTTGAGAGGATGCGTTGCTCACTTTCACTGTCCTAGCATACGGTAAATATGCATAAGCAAGATGTGGACGAAGAGCTTCTACAGAAGGAAGGAAGATGCCTTTTCCTTACATGCTTTCCAATTACAAAGCAACAGGCAAGAATTACAGGGCAAAAAGTCAAAGTAAAGTAAATTTTTAAGTACAGAAATTTTACAAATATCTGCAAAGAGTCTTATGAAACCGTATAGCTAAATAGATAGCTGTAATCTAATCATGTCCGTTTCTTGCGATTATGGATTACCAGCAAGATTTTAAAATGTAGCAAACTTGAGTTTAGTTACTGAATATACTAGATGCTAGGTACTTGAAGGCTCAGTTGATCCTTTGGAAAGCTGTTGTGCGCAGTGCTTTCCCAATCACATTGTGTTTTCATTCTGCATTTGGGAAGACCATTAGGAGATGTGTTTCTTGATTTCTTCTGTAACTTCTTGCTTATGTGAACTTCTAACAAGTGTTAAAAATAATGGGTATGTCTTCCATTATGTTGCCTCTTCCAAAGGTGTTCGTAGGCTTGAGATGTGTTTTCTATTTTGGCTTTTGGGTCTTTTTCCTCTCTGTTTAGGCTTTGTGGTTCCCACCTGAAATATCCTAAGAAATGCAAAATCAATCTGGGTTTCAAAAGATAACATTTAACTAGTTTATGATTAGGAGTAAGTAAAAATAAAATGTCTTTGCTGTCTCTCTACCTCTGAAATCAGGTGAAGTGACCCATCTTCCACCTGTGAATGGCCCAATTCAAGCAAAAAAGAAAATTACAAAGCATTGCTTTCTTTGTGGCAAGAAAACTGGATTGGCAACCAGCTATGAGTGCAGGTAGGCTGCGCATATAACCAGCTGTTGTTTAAAATTGATAGCTGGATTAACCAAAAGGTTTTCTATGCTGCATGGTATTCCTTAAGTGCAGCAAATCAAAAGACAATCTTCAAAAAAGTTACAATTTTCAGTTGAGCAAAACTCCAGGAATTAAAATTTAAGGAATGTTTTACCTTTTCTGCTGTTGAGGTGTGTATTCTTCCAGGAAAATCAAGAAATGCAAGGTGTAAGAACGCAAGATAGCAAGAAATAAAGAACACGATTACAAAAAAAAAAAAAAGACATTAATATATTAGCGTGGGGAGAACTTGCTACGGATTTATGTTCTGCAAAGTTTCTCAACAATAATTATATCATTAACAACTTGCAGAAAAACTGGTTTTGTACAATTTTTTTCAGAAAATCTTCCTCAGATTTGCTCCTATTATAACACATCTGCACGGTTTGTGAATTTATATGAATTTATATTTGACAACTTATTGATTTTACATTTTACATTCTATTTCTTGTGAGACTGCAGTCACCTTTGAGCATCTAGAGCATCTCAAAAGCAGAACACCAGAGTGGTGGTCCCCCAGATTATGACTTGCAGATAACACAATGAGACTTGACACTTGGTGGTAATCACTGTGAACTTTAAAAACACAACCAAAAACCCCCTACTTTCTCTATGGATCTTTGTGTTCAACGTATTGTTTCCCACAAGATACTTCTTTCTCAGTATTGTTTCCCATGAGCTAGTCAAGGTTGGGAACTGCTACACTGAGGGGTGCATTTGAAAATGATCTTGGTTCATGCCAATCAACAGCAAAATGAACAACACTTCTGCCATTGGGGAGTTGTGTTGGAGAGTTTCACAGTGAGGAGCTGCCTCCTTACTGACTCTTCAGTCGTCTTGGTTTTGAAACAGTTTTGGAGACTGCACACTTCCCTGCTGAGGAAGTAGCGGCAAGCTCTTTTAGAAGTAACTAAGCAGCTTGCTTAAGGTTAAAAATGAAGCACTGAAAAAGGGGGGGAATTGCACATCTCCAAGAATAGCATTCATTCTAGTTTCAAAGAAGAACTATATGACCTCTTCCTAGAATGGAACATGAACTAAATAGGGAATACAGTTGTATGAGAGAACTGGTGATTACAGGACTAAGAACCAAAGAAAAGCAAATTTATTACCAGGCACACAAAGCCTCAGGAACAACTGCAGAGTTTATTACAAACTCAGATAGATAAATAGAGGATTGTAGTCTAATAGTGAGACAGTAAGTGGGACATGTATGCTTAATCCATTTCAAGAGAACTCTGATTTTGAATGATGTCATTGTTTTACTGTCAAGAAGCAACTTTATCAAATAATCAGGCAACAGGAGACTAATATCAGTCTGCACTTAAAGCACTTGTTCGAATAGATACAACATCCAGCGTATGCATTTTTCCTGTTACGAGTCTTAGCTGCTGAGCTGTCAAATTTGAAGGCAAAAATCATAATCTTAACTCATTGAAATTGCAACTGATACTGGAAAGATGCACTGTTATCCAGTCATATAGGAAGTCATGTTCCCTGTAGTTAGTCTGTCTGATGTCTGTACAGCTGCCTAAATCTGTATTGATCTCAACTGACTAATTTGAGTTTATGCTAGGCAGAGGTTGTGCTGAACTAAACATCTGATTTGGTGGTCTGAATGATGTGGCAGTTTTGAATTGAAATGCATTATGTAGAATTCACCTGATACCATTATTTTAGCTCCATGGTTTTGTCCTCTGAATTCTACCAACTGACGTTGTGTGATGTCTTTAAAAAGAAATAAAATAAATCGAAGCCCATAATTCTGAAGTTACTTGCTAGCTGTTTCCTTGCTTGCTTAACTTACCAACTGTAGAGACTGTTGGATCAAAACTGCAACATTCAGTTACAAAAATGTCATTTTGATTACCCTACCAGTTAATGTTATCAGTCAAGGATGATTAGAATCCAAGCAGTTAAGTCAAATAAACAAGACATGATTAAGCCAGCATATCAGAGAGTTAAAAGCTGCTGAAAGCTTGTAACTTCTAATATTCTTGAATCTTCAGATGTGGAAACAACTTCTGTGCAACGCACCGCTATGCAGAGACTCACACCTGCACCTACGACTATAAGAGTGCAGGGCGAAGGTATTTGCAGGAGACCAATCCCGTCGTTAGTGCACCAAAGCTTCCCAAAATCTAACATGGTCGTGCTGCATGTGGCTGTTCTGCCATTGAAGAATTGTATTACACTGAGAGAAGCACTTGCTTAAACTGTGTAGTTTTGCCATGCTCCGTATTTAAAGATTTGCCAGGTAACAGAAGCACACTGAGCATGCATCCTGTCGAAGTGTAATGTGAACACTACTGCAGTTAAAACTTTTCTTCTTTGGTGAATGAAAAGTTAAAGATTAGTTTTTAAAAACTTACCCTATGATTTAACTGTTACTGCACGTCTTGTGTTGTGTTTTATATTTGGAAAAGCTATTTCACTAGACAAGTCTTTAAAAGATGCACTTTACTAACTTTATTTACTGTATAACCAGACTTGAGGGGGTGTTATAATGAAGGTGTCATGTAATGTCTTCTGTACTGTTGCATTTTTTGTCCGTTGCGTGTTATCTTATAAGTTATTTCACTAGAAAGATCCTCCTCCCTCCTCTTTCTTCAAACAGCCTATTTTGAGATTTTTAAAGGGGTAGTGTGTTCAGCCCCTCTGTTTTATTCAGATTGGTATTCATACACTGTGTATCCATTCTGAAAAATCACATATCATGTTAATTGCATTTTCTTAAAATATACTGTTTATATGGCAAGTTTGTTTTTAAATAGAAAATTCCCCCTTTGTTGCCATTAAATATAAGGAGCAACTTATTTTAACTTTTTTTGTAATCTTAGATTTATTTTTTTTTTAAGACTTCACAACTTGGTTTGTTAAGATGTTGAATGCTGTTACTGGAAAAAAAATTCTAATAAATATTAAATTTTATTCTGGTTTATGCTCTTATCAATGCACAAAATAACTTACTGTCTTGCAACATGCTCCTAAATTAAAAGTTGGGCTTTGTTATGGGGAGGATGGGAATTATTCCCCCCCCCCCCCGAAGCACTGGCTCCTATCTGTTCATACTGAAGTCGGTGGGAAAATTCCCACCAACTTCATTAGAAATAGTGTGACCAGCACTGTGTGCTTTAAGTAAACTTCCTGAAATCCTCCAGATGTACTAGCAAAGGCAAAATGGGTGTTCCGCTAACGCCTGTAGCCTTTCTCCCCTCCAGTTGATACTGTAAAAGGCCGTTCAGTACTTGCAGAAGATGCCTCTAATGAGCATGCAACTACTGCAGAAAGTGATGTTGGAGGAATATACCTACTGAAAGCCTTTCCTCTTTCATTCCCTTAATGTGTCTAAAATCTTTCTATGAGCTTATGTTGCTTGAGGTGTTCTAGTATAAACAAATTAATAAAAAACATGCAACAAACCACCACAATGAAAGAAACTCCTCCACATTGCATCTAGGCAATTGAATGTCATGGTCCCTTTCTTGTCAGAGTCCTGATCTTAGTTGATTGTGGTATTAAAATGATCTATGCTGCATTCCAGTTGAACACTAGCAGCTGATGAGCATGGCAATCAAAACTTGGGGCAAAAAAGAAAGAGGATCACTAAAAGGGAGAGAAGTAACTTGAAGAACTCTCATCCTTTGAGGAAATGAATTTCATGTAGTCTACCTGCAAGTTCTTAAACCTTCTGGAGTTTTCAGAGAGTAGTGACCTTGGAAAAAAATTTTCAAAATCCTTCTTCTGGGCAGTGATAAGTTAAAAAGGTGGTTCTGTGTTTGTGTGACCTCTAGGCTTATTCTTACCAGAAAAAAGTTGCACCTAGTATGAAGAACACATCGTTACTGAGCAGTGCTAGGTACCAGGAACATGCCTGTAGTTTCTATTTAATCTCTAGCATAGGAGAATATTTGATGCTAACGGAAAATAATAAGGAACAGGGCAAATGTAGTAGTGTTTTCCCAGCAATTACTTATTTGTGGCTCAGCAACTTTCATAAGACAAAGGTATTGGTCTTTTTGTAGGTACAGTAGAGGTTTGGTAAGTGGAATTAAAATAATACTGACTGTCATCACTTAATCTGATGTTGCGTAAGTATAATTGTCAGGAAATTATTTTGTAGTGCCTTAGAATGGCCATACTCAAATTTCAGTACGACTACCTAACTGAGATGTGTGGCAGGAAGTCTGAGTCAGAGGTTGATTGTGACTCACACTTTCTGTGTATGCATAACAATATGCACAACAATACATTTCAGAAAATGCAATGTAGTAATAATCTAATTTTCATGTGTGGAGATTCTCATAATACTTGTTATACCTCATTTTGATTATACCTAATACAGACATTTCTTGTGTAGAACTCTTCTGGTTTTGTTCTCATTTCCAGTACTGTGTTACAGGCACTCTTAGTTTCAACCAGTAGTACAGCCCTAAGAGCAGTTAAATTTGTAATTAACTGTTTTAGTTTCTAATTTATATCCTATTGGGTTTTACCAAATCCTGTGTTAGACTGTGCTATGGATCAATTACTGTTTACTGCGTAAACTTACCTAAATGGTTTGGTTTTTTGAGTATTAGTGCACTGTGGTGCTATACATCTGCTGTAGACAAATGTTAAGTTTTGTGTATTTGTTTATGTAATTAGATTGTATCATAAAGTATTTACATAATGGAAGTTTAACAATTACTTCGGTGTGTGCTTCTCTACCTTTCTGTCAAATATTTTTTACATGCTGCTTTTATGCTTGAGGACCTGTGAGGCATAACCAGGTTGGTCTCTTGTTGAATGATGTCCAGCATTCTTGTGTCAAATTGATAAGTGCCACAGAGGTGTCAGAAATGTTTTTAGATCTTGAATGAAGTATTTATTTTCTCGGAGATACCTATCTGGCTGCTTGCAATTCCCATCTCTATTCAGTTTGCAGTCCTCTGGGATGTAATTGCACTGGTGCCTTCTGCTAACAATCTTCAGTTGTAGGCAAGGCTAGAATTGTTAATGCTTTATATTACAAAAATTAAGTCTTTCTAGCTTTTTTTTTTTTTTTAAATAAGATTACTGATATGTACCATTGGATGTTACAAGCATGTCTGTGCACAGGTAAAGGGACACTCCTTTTCACAATATTAGATTTTATCCTCCTTTTCCCTACATATACTGAGCAAATACACAAATCAAAGGTTGTGCAAGCAAAATGTTTTCACTAATTGGAAATGCTTTTCTACCTCTTTTGACAGAAAAGAGCAATTGCTTGAAAAGATAAGGAGGGTTGTGTTTCAACCATGACATGTTACACAAAGGCCACGAGATGTCAGTGGAGACCCCAGTCCGAGAGTACATTTGGGATAAACCAGTCAAATGTACAAAATGAGGACAGAGCTATGTATTTGTGATGATGCTTAGGGTATTGCTGGTTTTGACCTATTTTATGTTCCTAGCCTGACTTTATTTCCTAATCGGTGAAACACGTATTCCTTTATTTATCAGGTCGTCGTCTTGAGCAAAGTATTTCAGCAAGCTGATGTTTGTCCTCCTCCATTGCTTTGTTTACAGTAGATTGGATGCTTGTCTGATTTTTTTTCTCTTGAGGGAGATCCACCACTCCCATTTTATTAGAATTTACAGACATAGATTAAAGAAGGGGTCCTCTACTTTAGCTCTTTGGACCTCAACCTGATGGTTGTGTGGTTAAATAACAAGTTGTACTTCAAAGCCTTTTCAGTCTTTCAAGAATGATGTGCCAGATTTTCTGTATATTTCTCTCCCAAAAGATGAAACCACATCATCCAGCCACGTGTGGATTGACTCCTTGAGCTAAGTTCTTTCCTGCAGATAACTAATTCAATGAATAAAAAAACTTAACTGTAAAGCAGTTTCTCTTGGAACCCCTAGCTGCATCTTATTAGGAAGACTCCAAGGCAGTTGTTTCAAAGCCATCAGACACATCAAAAGGAATGCATTGTTTAAGAAAACTGCAGAATCCAATGTGCCTCTTGTCCTACCAATATGTGAATTTCTGTCTATAGCTTAGGTTCTGCTTATTCCAGTCATTCCTTCTCCCTACCACACCCACATTCAGTGGCTTGTGAGACATCACATTTTCAGCTCTTTTGTGTGTCAGTCTTGGTCTCCTTTGTCTTTTCATCAGTAAGTCCATGAATAAGCCAATATGTTTGGGTTTCTTGTCAATGCAATCGTAGTTTTTTGCTGCGTGTTCTTTTATGGCCATTGTGTGCATATTTCTTGGAAAGTATTTTAGCTCAGGTCATTGTTTTTGCCTTTCCCATTAACGGTTCTTTAGAAAAAAAGAAAAAAAAATTCTTTGCGTAAGCAGTAAGTTAATAGAATATCTACAGAAGTTTGCATAAAAGGGGAAGACGGATATTTCCCAGCTTATTGCATGTCTGCAGTGCAGTTTATTGGTACTCTGGCTAATTTGAAGCAATTTCTGCTGGCAATGTTCAGTGTAAGAGAAAGGTTTTGTTTGTTCTGCAGTGTCTTACTGGAACGAGCCCTTGCCTAGTAATTATATCTTTTTCAGAAATTATTACAAGCGTCAGTCTGCAAAAGAACTGCATCCAGAAGCGTGGTCCACTGGTTTGTACGTAACTTCTGCATAAGGACTTCGTGGCAGAGAATTTGGGGCACTAGTTCTCTGTGTGAAGCTGCAGAGAAGAGACAGCAGGGGGCAGCGAAAGCATTTATGAATGGCAAAGGTTTTGGGTTTGTCTGATAATGAGATTTACAAAGAAAACCATAGATAAAGAAAACTGTGATTATTTCTGTATGACCCTTATTCAGCCCACTCTGCACAGATCTGAGGAGGTCAGAAATAGGGTACATTCCTTCCCTTTTCCTAGTTCCAAAGTTTTTTAAAAAACTTTAAAAAGAATGGAAGTGTGCCTCAAAACCATACGATTGTATGCTATTTTTTATGATGTAAACTATTAGCTAATCTTAATGTCTTGCAGAACAAACATTTATTCTTCCCCACTAACCCTGCAAGTATGAATTTCAGAGGTGTCTGCTAGCTAAGTTATAGTGGATGCTATATATGCAGTAAAAATATTACCTGTCCCTATAATTTCATACTGTAGAATGACAAATACTGCTTTCTTTTTCTTATGGATACAGGGTGAGGATATGAAAGAATAAACTCAGTGGTGTGTGAGGAGCATGCACCAGTAACTGCTCAAACAAACTGACCACTCCTTACTACTTGTCCTTTCTGGCCTTCCAATTCAAGAAGCTTTAAAAGTCTTCAGCAACAGAAATGTATTCCCAAACCACATTTTAAGGCTGTTTTCAATCCCTTTTAATCCACTCTTCAGTAAGGATGATTACTATATATCATATATATATAGTGTGTATACATAGCTATGTAACAATTATGTATTCTAATCACATGCGAATCGCGAATTATTGCTGAAATTAGGTGTTCTGCCCAGCACCAGGAATTCAAAACAATACCTAATCACAAAAATAGTATCTGATTTACATGGTATATGATTAAGAGGGTTAATGAGTTAGAAATAAAAACACTAAAGTTTTCTAAAAGGAAAACTCAGGGTTTTCAAAACACCCTCTCTTTGTTCTGTGGGCTTTTTTTAACAATATGATTTTTTTTTTAAAAAAGTGAACAATAACTTTTTTTTTTCCTCTCTCCCTTCTAACCATAAACTTAATGTGCATAGAGTCTTTGTATTTTACTTGAACTGATGTTGTTTGAACAGTAGACTTGGATTTATTTTGCATGAATCTAATTTGTACTTAATGTCAAGTGCTGGAACTGTTGCCCATAATGGGCCATGTTTGGGATACGGTCGTAGTTTGCCGAAAACCTGCACTGGCTAGTGCAAAGTTACAACACAGAGATGTATAATGAAATATTTTTGGTTTTAAACAAGGTCTTGAGACTCGGAGTTGAGTGACGGAATTTCTTCTTAGATTGTCTGTCTTGCCAGTGATCGTAGGTAGTTTGCTTTAGGGGAAACAAGACTCATCAAAATCAATTGGATTAGCTTGAGATCCATCCAGTCCAGCATCTACCTCTGAGAACAGGACACAGCAGACACTTTAGAAGAAGGTACAAGAATTCTTCTGTGAGTGAGTGTGCGGGAACCTGTTTTCAACACTGGATCTTACCTCCTATGATAATGACTGGTCCGCATTGAAGAACTTGCTGTCTCAGTGTACAGTACCATATTAATTTGGAGGCCCATAAAAGGTCTAAAACTACTTTTGAATCTTGATACAGCCACAGTCTCACTTATTTCTATTTATGTATAATGTGAAAAGCATTTTCTTTCACTGTAGTTTTGCATTTCCTACCATTTTTAAATTGAAATTCATTTGGTCTAGTGTTATGAGAAAGGGAGAACAGTGTCTCCTGAATATTCAGTATGTTCAGTGTTTGTATCACATCTCCTCTTACTCATTTTTTTATGGTAACAATTCACTGTCTCTGCTATTCCAGAGCCTTAATTATGCTTCCTGTCCTCTGAAACTCCTCTAATTTTGCAGTGTGCTCTGAGATCCGTCTTCTTTAGTTCCCTGGTTCCCATTTTCCTGCCTTATATATTTAGCTTTAAGCTGCTCAAGGTACGCTTACAATGGTAGCCTCTAAAATTGTGATTAAAGTAATATCTGGTAAAATATGCCCAGACGTCCTATAAAAATGCTTAGTATTATTAATCTGTACTCTGGACTGGATACAAATAGCATTAGTTAGAGTATGAGGAGAACACGTAGGAAAACTCTGTAAGGGGACCACCTAGCTGACTTCAGCACTGTAGCTGTGCTTATGAGGAAGATGATGTCTGGGTTTTGTTACACAGAAACAGGCTGCCTATTTTTATGCCTTCACCACATCTGCATGTTGGATGCACACAATCTCTCTGTTGCAGTGGGGAGAGCCAAAGCTGAAATATCAACTGCTAAGAGGTAGGTTCAGAAAATGTCTTTCCTCCTCTGCATATTTGGCTTGGGGGGCAGTAAGTTAATATAACTTTCTATATGCTCCTCAATGGTCTGAATAACAGAGCTGGATGTGCAGCACACTAGTCGGATCCTTTTTCCAAGTTCTGATCAGTAGAAGAGGAAACTGTTGGGAGTTTTTTTTGTTGTTGTTGTTTTGTTTTTTTTTTTTGCAAAGTAAGGGAAGAAAATGATGAGCTGTAGTCCCAGCTGCAGTACCGCCTGACCTCTGAAGATGTGTCACTTGTCACTGAGCTTCATTTTTTTTCCTAGTGCTGCATATCCTGCCTTGAATAAGCAATAAATTCACTGGAGTACAAAAAAGGGACTAAGGTACAGAGTTATTTCTTTTATCTGGATCCTAAATGACTTACAGTGCTACAAGCCTTAATCAAGTGTGATACCTTAATGTTGTTGATTGGATTTCCCTAGAGCCAGTTCGCCCCTACCTGGAAAACTAGATTTATCTAGAGAAATTACCTTAAAAGGTCAGTTTGTTGCATTTACCAACCTTTTCCTTAGTTTTGAGGCTCAGTAATGAGAAAAACTCTATTAACACTTCTACAGAGGATAGCATTTATGAGGCCTGGGTTAGGCTTTATGACTGCAAAAGCTTATCTGCCCTGAGACAGATTCAAAGCTGTATCCAATCTTGTTGGTCTTCAAAGGCACCCTCACATGACTGTGATCTGCTGGCATGTGGAGTCGCATGCCTGTTTGTCATATGCCATGCCAGATTAAGCCTGCTGCGTGTGGGGCTGGCTACCGTCATTGCTGGATCCACAGTGTACGAGGGTCATACAGCACCGCACTGGGAGAAAGGTTACCATTTAGTTTGCAGGCAGGAATGCTTTTTTTCTCCTGTTGTTCCAAGCGAGGCTTTAATGGCTGATGTCACTCTGTCTCAGAGATGGGTTTCAAATGATCTCATCCTAGTGATTTTCCAAGGCCAAGTTTTAGTAAAATGTATTTATTGCAGTGCCGATTTATATCCTGTATCTGAAAATGAAGAAAATTGGATAAATTCCAGGCACTTTGGAAATACACTTATCAAGATGTCTGCAAATCACCGACTTGGAGCTCTGGCGATGATTTTATTAAAGGTGATAAAAGCTTTGAAATCCGGTGCTTTTCTGGTAAGAGCTGTTTCCTTAACTAGGCTTTGAACTGTGCATTCTGCTGGGTCACTGCTTGCAAGTCACCGACAACGGGACTCAGATAAATTATCTGAGAAAGAAAAATGGTTTATTTTACAGAGACTGCAGGTCTTTAGATATGTTGCATATATATTTTTGATGAGTAGCCTCACTTCTGGACTTAGTTCTTTCTCTCACAAGCTCACAAACAAAGGGTCAGTGCTTTAACACGGTACGGTGCTTGTTCAGTGTTGTAAGGTCTTTCAGGTGCCTGCCATGCAATTCTCATGCGTCATCTAATTTATTCTTTCATTCAGTTCTAAGCTGTTGCCATTTACTGCAGCAGAATAGAGTTTTCAAACAGTGAGCATCTTCCAGTCATCACGTGTCTGAACATTCCTGGGTATAACCCTGATGTTCTTGGCTGGCAAAGAGAGGGAGTGGTAGTTGCTCCTTTCCTATCTTTGAGGGAATCAGGAAAACACTTAACTTTCTGTAGTCTTGAAACTATCACAGGAAATAATTTTCCTCCTAAAACTGGCAAGAAAGATGCATCTAGTTTTCTTGATGTTCTAAAGGAGAGAATGGCAAAAAGTGCTCCCACCTACTCTGTAGAGCAGACTTAAAAACAGTTCTGTGTGAAGCACACTAATAACAGGTTTCAAGGAATTCCGGATCTTACTGAGGTAAGTTGTTTTCTTTCCTTTTCCCTTCAGAACCTGAAATTGTCTGTGAATGAAAAACAGTTAGGAAATACGTAAACTTTATTTATATTTTTTTCCATCTTTCTACTTGAGTTCACATCCATTCCTTTCACTGTCCCCTAATGCTCCTCTTTTTTTCCTCCTCTTACCAGAATCTGTTTTATTCACCTAGCACAGACAGAAAACAACAGAGCAACAGTGCAGGAAGGCGTGAACCCTGGGCTCGCCTTCAGTAAAACTCATCCAAGAACTTGCAGAAATTCCCCTCGTCTCTGCCAGTAGTGTGCATACCAGAGGGCAAACAGATGGGGGAACACGCAGCGCAGGATGTGCAGGTGGAAGGAAGTAAAGGAACTGAGCTGACTTGGAGAAAAGCTAGCAAAGAAAAAGCCGCAGGAGCACATCCTGTCCTGTCTGTGTGCATGTCGTGTTTGCACGTGCCAGCACATATGCATATGTCTGGATTTAAACTTCCTAGTCATCAGGCTTACATTATTTTAGTAGTTGTTATCCAGTCTAGTAGATGTGTGTCTCTGCCCCATGCCACTTTCCAGGTCTTCCTGCTAAAAGAAGTAAAAATATTTCTGAAAAGCATAGTCTTAATAACTGTATGCTAGATCTGTGCTGCTTCTAGAGAGACTTGAAGTCTCCTAGGCACAGAGGTACTTCTCCTATTGTGACTTGAAGCAAATTGAATTTATTGTTGATGGCAAGTATTTACAAAGGCCTCGTGCGTATGCTCACGGTCCAGATCCTGTGTGCAGGGCATCGGGGCAGCTCTTTCTGCGGACCCATCAGTATCTTCAGCTAAGTGTGACATGCATTTTTAGGCCCATATTCCCCAGCTACGGTTTTCCCTTAACTTTGAGTCAAAGGTATTCGATTAGCAAAGTGGAGATGTTCTGTTCCCATAATTTTTTTTAAAACGTTGCATTTTCTACTCAGATTGTGAACAGCAATGCTAGCTAGAAGAACTTAAGATTTCGATTTGACTAATGGCCTTTAGCTAAAGTTTATTTCTTCTCTATTTTTTAAATAAGCTGCAAATTGAAGGGGGGAACATTTGCAAAGGCTTAGGTTTGCATTTTCTACTGAGGGCTGTGAGGCACGCAGGGAAGCTGTTCCACAGTAGCGCTTGCTCTTCGGTGTTGAGGCTTTAGTCCTGGCTCTGCAGTCCTGTTTTCAGGAGGTTGTTGCTGAGACTTTTGACTCAAGAACAGCAACATGCGTTAAAATACTAGACAAGCTTTCCGGGGAATCGTAGAGACTGCGGAGTAATAATTGCAAAACACGGGGAAGGCTTAGACCTGAAAAGGAATTTAGGCACTTTGCTCCCTTGAGAATTAAGGGTGTTGTAGCTTATTGTGGCTTCTTTCATTTCAGGCCTAATCGTTAGTTAGGCTACTTTGCCTGGAAAATCTGCCCTCTTTGCAACTGTATTTCTGTATAATTTCTGCTTCTTTTCCAGTTGTGTCTACAGGCCCCTTTCCTAGTCTGGCAAGTACTGAGTGGTGAGCTATGCTGTTCCCACAGTGGGGTACGATCCTAGACTGAAAAAATAATTTTAAAAACCCGCAACAAAACGGACTGAGAGTATGAAGGAAGAAAACAGCATTCTCAGAGATACCCCTGTGGCCTCAAGGTAAGCCAGCAGTACAGCCTAGGATGGAAACTGATGCTTTTTACAAGCCAGCATTACAATACACTGCCTATCAAGAGAACATGATTATAATCACATATGCATGTTACTATACCCTGTCTTATAAGGGGATACAATCTCAGCATCTGTTTAGCTTCAGTCTACATAGGACTAAATAGGAGTTGTCGACACCCTCTCCTCTTCCCAGGAAGACGCACTGTGTACTCTGGGTGATGCTTCTTCCACCTTCACTGCATGGGTGTCCTGGGTCCTAACTCTGAAATGTAATACCAGAATTTCAACCCAGCTTCTCTGTGCTCTGAAAACCTATCGTAACATGTCATTTTTCTGTAGGGGGTGGTTGTACTCTGCATCAAAAGGGGTTACATTACTCATTTGATGCTTTTCTCACTGTTCTCTAAGGGTAAATGTAGTCTCCCTGGAGTCCTGTAAATGATTGATGTGAAAAAGTGCAGGCTCAGGAGACAAAAAACTTTGACTAGGTTTAGTGAATGAACTTACATGTCAAGTCAGGAGCTTTCCTTGTTTTCTGTCTGTTTTTTCTCTTAGTATCTGCTTTCTTGTCTGTACTGCACTGACAGAAACAGTTCAGCGAGGCTGCCTGTCTTGCTGTTCTTTGTCACTTGTTCCCAAGTGGCACAGATACCATGGCTGCACAGAGGAACTCTCTCCCTTGGCATTTTCTCATAAAACTCTCACTTCATTTTTTTCCCTGTATAATTCACCTTGATAGTACAGTTCACCTATTCCAGCATATCTCGGGAGATTCCTCTTTGGGGAGAAATGACTAAAGTATGCTACTCGCAAAATGGAGGTGTAAAATAGCGACAGAGAGCGTGGCACCCAGATACAGCCACGGGGCAAACTGATCAGCATCCTTTAAGCACTCGAGCCCTTGTGTTTACATAATCTTCTGCTGATAAATCAATACAAGCAAGTGAATAACGAATACAAAACACCTTATGAAGCATTCTTCAGGCTCACAGCATAGATAATTTTTTAAGAAGTTGAATGGCACCTTAGGAAGTTAGCTATTTTTTTCTAATTCTGCTGCAGAACAAGCCGTTTCCCCCGGCCGTGCCCTCAGCAGCTCTGCGGCAGGAGGTCGGGGGGAGAGCAAAGGTCGGGGCAGGCAGCGACCGCTCGCTCCGCTGCCGGTTGTCACCTCACGGTTCCCGCTGGTCACCGCCCCACGCCCGCAGGTGCCACGCGCCCTCCCGGCCCCGCGGCGGCCGCTGCCAACACGCGCGGCGTTTCTCGTGGAAGGTGCCGGAGGGCCAGGTACGGGGCTGCGGTAGCCTGGCCTCACGCGTGGGTGCATCCCTGAGCGCAGCAAGCCCGCCCGCGGGGAAAAGCTCGACCGTGCGGCGGCTGGGCCGGGCCCTGCCTCGCTTCCCCGTCCTCCTCCGGGCCATGGCGGCGGGGGCGGGGCGGGGCGGCGTGCTGACAGGCAGCCCGGCCGGCCGGGCAGCCGCGGTAAACAGCAGCTGGGCAAGGGAGCCCGGGGTATCCCGGCCCCGCAGTAGCTTCCCCAGAGCCCGGCCCGTCGGCGCCACGGCCCCGCCGCCTCCTGGCTCCGGGCATGGGCAGCAGCAGCCGCCGCAGCCGGAGGAGGAGCCGCCGGCCGGGGCCCTGTGCGGGGCACCAAGGTAGGCTCGGCCGCCGCCCTGGCCGTGGGGAGCCGCCGCCACTTCCTCCGTGGGGGCCGAGCTGGGTGCGCAGCCCCTCTGGCGTGGGGAGGCCGGTTCCGGCGCCGCCGCGGGGAGGGGGGCCGGGCCGGGCCGGGCCGCTGGGGTGGCCCGGGGCAGGCGGTCCCGGGGGCCGCTGCCCCGCGGCCGCTTGTCCCGCCCCGCCGGCCACCACCTCGCCCCGCCGGGTCCGGCGGCGGGACCGCCCGCCTGCAGGGGCAGCGCCTCCTGGAAGCAGAGGTCGGTGCCGAGGGCGAGCAACAGGCAGCTGTGCCGGGGCGGCGTGGCCCGGGCCGCCGCTGCCCCCCGTGGGCCCGGCCGTCCTGGCGTGGCGGTGCCGGCCGGGGCAGGAGGGAGCGCGGCGCGGCCGCGGGGGCCGTGTCCGCCGGCCCGTGGGGCGGGGGCTGTGGCAGAGCCTGTCGTTGTTGGCCGGTGCGGGGGGCTCCGCTCGGAGAGTTCGGGGCTGTTTCTCTGTCGGAGCTGAGGAAGCGGCACCTGATGCAGCGGTAAGAGGCTTTCCCACCCCCGTCCGGCTTTGTCTGCTCAGCCTTGGCTCGCCCGTGGGCGCCTCGGCACGGCCCCGGAGAGCCCGAGGAGGGGGGCGGCTGGGTGGGAGGGGTGCCGTGTTTGCAGTGGGTCTGCTGTTTGGAGGAGGACCCGAATTTGCGTTGAAGTTAGCGGCGTGGAACGGAGGTACGTCGGAGGTGAACCTGCAGGCGGTATGCGCCGGTCACCACGCGTCGGTAACGAATCGCTAAGTTTCACGGCAGACTGAGAAACAGCCGGGATTCCTTCGCGCTTCCTGGAGCTGGCTGGCAGACCGAGCAACGCTCGAGTTCTTCCGAACTGTGACACTTTAACTTTTCCTCTTTTTGGTGCAGCGGAAGCGCAAGCAAAGCTAGAATTATAATGTGCCCATGCAAAATCAGTTTGTTTCAAACTGCAGTGCGAGGCTGCACACACAGCTCTGGCTCTGCAGTTGGCAAAGGACTCATATGCTCCTGAGAACAGCAAATTTGTGCATTAACCCAGCAGTGTAAACATAGAAGGGACAATTTAGGTAGAGCCTGAGTGGAGGTGGAAGGAGATCTTGGAAGCAGGATGGAGGTGGAAGAGGAGAGCTGGTCTGATAATAACACTTCAGCTGAAAGCAGCAGCAGCACTCTTTGTGAACTTTGCTGCTGAAATTTGTCCTGGAGTATGGGGAGATGAGGCTGAGGTTGATCCAGTAGTAGCCCTAGTCAAAAATTATCAGAGGAAATAAATTTTCTTTGAAAAATGCTTATTTACAAACCTGAGATGTTTTCTTTGAAACCTGTCAAAGCTGATAAATTTCCACTGGTGCAGATTTCTGCTGAGTCTGCTTCTGGACCAGGATTGCTGCAAACATCAAGGCTCCTGGCTCAAGGTATGTCCCAGCACGCAGGATAAAACCCAACATCCCTGCTGAGGGGTGCTGGAAGCTGCTCAGCTGCGGCCCAGCATTTTGTGCCGGATGCGCCCGAGCAACTTGGTAGCTGCTTGGAGTGAGACATTCCCCAGGATTTGATTCTGCTGTGGCTGCTGAAACTGATAAGACCAGTGAAGTCTGAACAGCTGCCCCTTCGCTGGGGACTTTGTATGACTTTGGTTACAGTCTGATGTGAACTTCAAAAACTCACAATTCACTGAATATTTGTTGTTATGGTGTTCATTTGTCTGTTGTTGTGTTTGTTTTTTTTTTAACTTGGCTTTCAGCTAGCCCTAGTCAGCAATTTTGCTTATAGAGGTAAAGTAGTTGAAAAAAGGCAATTTTCTGGTTTAGGGTGTCACACTGGAAGAAAGGCTGCAACATGTTTCATGCCTCACTGTGTGGATGTGTGGCCAGAATTGGTGGAGGTGTCCAGATGAGGCGATTATGATTCCAGTGCTAGAAAATCCACCTGTTCCCTGGCTGCTTTTGCCCAGTCTTAAGTATTATGAGGATAGATTAATTCGGCACACCAATGAACTTTCTATATTTTCAGAATGAGATTTTTTTAAAAAAGCCTTCTGTTATTTTAGGTCTAACTTTTTGGATAAGCAACTCTCCCATGTTCAGAGGTGAAAGAACTCAATCTTCCCAGCTGCTGAGGCTGTCAGACGTACTTTGGGCACTGTACCAAAGTCTCTTCTCTGCCAGCCTGATTTCCTTATTGCTCTTCCCAACATTAGTATTAGTGGGGGAGGCAGATCACTGCAAAAGTGTGGCAGCTCCTAGTAGTAATGATGCTCAAGGAAGGAGCAGTAGGTCGTTCTTACAAGTCCTGAATTGATTCTGCTGCCTAAGAAAAAGGAGTCTCCTGCTATGGGTCTTTCCTGCCGTACGCCTCAGGAGCAGTCAGCCCCAATGTGACTGACTGATAACCAGCTTTAGAAATGGTGGAGAATAGAGTGAGCATGGCCCTTTGCCAGGAAAAATGGAAACAGGAATGAAGCGTTGTCATCTTTCTTGTTTTGTTTTGCTCTGGTCCTGCCCTTCCTCCCTCCCCCCTAAAATATAAGGAACTCTTGATCCTGTAGAAATGTCTAACTAGTATTCTGTAAGAGGCTGTAGCTAGGCTGCTTTAAAAAATGAACGAGCTTTGAAGTAAGGAGCTTGCAGGAGCCCTGGACATCATTGTGCTTGGACTGTGTCTGCATGTGGTGGACAAATAGTGAATAGCAAAGCAGTAGAAGGCTGTAAAGAATGGAGAACTTCAAGCCTGGGAAAAACTTCACTTCTAAGGTGTAAGTTGTTAGAGGGTAAATCTTCCTGAGGAACAAGCTATCCGGTTACTGCCTGTTCCAGTTCTTTCTGCGGAGCATCTAGTCCTAGCTGCTGCAGGAACTGAGTGAACCACACATCTGATTCACTGTGTTATTTCCCATAGTAAGACAGAACTCGTGCAGGGTTTACTATGACTTCTGTTTTGCTGACTTGTGTATTGACTGTAGAGCTCTGGTGGCAGCTTGCTTTGGCATTAATCTTGCTGGGTCGGCTTTGTTGGTAGTGAAGTTTCACAGCTCCAGGTCCTTGAAACCCTCTTGACTGAGTTAGGGCTGCTTTTAGTAGTTCTGTTGTCTGGCTTGTACTGAAAATGCCACTTGTCGAAAGAAGTAATAATTTCCAAAACAGATTCTTTTTCAATGCTTACCACAATATTTTTGTGGATCTTTTCTCAAGGTTCATGTGAAGCATTAAAAAAAAAAAAACAAAAAACAAATAACAGATTACATTGTGTTTATTGATTCTGGGGTAGGTAAATAGGCAAGATGTCCTTCCAAGCACAGTAATTTTGCAATTAAAGATACACTTTGAGAGCTGTGTTATTCTTAAATGTAGCTAATCACCAGACAGCCAGACAGTTCACAAACAGCAAGAGACATCTCAACCATCAGCATTTTCTAGTGCTTGCAATTTCTTTCCCCAGGGACCAGAGGGAAGGCTGGCCTTTATTATGTGCCCAGCTGGTTATCAGGTTTGGGCTGGTTTAGATCAAAGATCTATGTAAATTACTGTTCAACTTCTCTGTCTTTTAAAATAGGTGCCTCTCTGGAGTTTGCCTTTGATACCTGCAGGCAACTAGGCAAGCTTGGTAGCCCATCCTGAATTTGACCAGAGACCAGGCAGAATGTCATGGTTGCTTGAACTCAACTGAAAACAGTGTTGGAAACTTTAATGCCAGGTACATGTCTAATAGGTGGAAAACTCTAAAAGATTGTTGAAATTGTGGCTGAGATGTTCCATAGTTTGATGAAATCAAGTTGACTAGTAGATGAGCACTTTATCCCCAGAGACTCATTTAAGGATCCCAGTTGTAAACATTGCAGAATATGTGGCCAGAATCAATACAGAATATAAATATTGTATTTTGGGGAGGTATGTAGATCCTGTGTATCAGTTAGGTATGCCTTGATACTTGATATCTGCCCCTTAAAGTTTCTGTGTGTCCTTCGAAAGACATCAGAAGGACAGAATACATGTCAGCAGTCCAGTCTGCTGGTCGTGAGCAACTGTGCCAGAGTTTCTTCTTGGGTAAAGAAGCATTGGATTTAGGAATGTCATTTAACAGGTGACTGAAAACCACAAAGGATGAGTTTGTCCCCCAGCTTGGCTGCAGCTTCAGTAAGATAATGTGTTTACACACCATCAAGGATTAGAGGTTCACTACAACGAATAAAAATATTCCAGCTGTCCTCCTCTGAGCATGTAGCTTGACTTCTGTTGTGTCCTGAACACAGGATGAGAAACATTTCTCTTCGAATCAAAGGGTCAGCTGGGTAAGACAGAGGGGAAGGAAAGAAAGATGGAGGGATCGAGGGTAACAAATCACAAAAGAAGGGGGGAAAAAGAAAAGAAAAAAAAAAAAAGAGTGCAAGGTTACACACAAAGTTGTTAATTTTTAAAAAAGCATACAAATCCTTGGTGCCTCCCTTCCTCCCAAATGTACTTTATTTTTAAGAAGCCTTTCAGTTCCTCTTTATTGTGTGTACCGAGCCTGCAAGGAAGAGTATCTGTAGAAAAAAAACCAACACTGCTTCTTAATAAACAGATAGGCTTCCCTTGGGTCTGATCTCCTGATTCTAATGACCAGAATAATTTGTCACTCAGACTTACTTACTGCTAATAACTCTATGCCATCGGTGCAGCTTGAGAAGGGGGGATGTGCTTCTGTTCTTGTCGCCAGAGTTGGGTTTTAAGTTCCGCTTTCTTGTCACACAAGAATTTTCACGGGGACAGCAGTAGGGGTCCACATATTGCCATGACTCCTAGCGACGAAGGTTACTGACTTCTAGATGTGGCGTTTGGGTGAATTTTGCTGATAGAGGATCGTTTGAGTAGCATTAGCTGACCAGGAAGCAACAGCCTGCCTGTGTACAACCTGCCCTATAGCACCAGTCACATATTGAGGAAGTATTCAGTCAGATCTTGCTACCGTAAGTGCTTCTCTTGGCCGTGGGGCTGAACCTGGCCTTTGCCTTTCTGGGAGAGGAAAGGTGATGTTACAGGGATTATTAGTGGGAGTTCCTCCTCTCCCTGTTACTTCAGGGCTTGCAAATGGGATGCCTTTGTTTAATTTCATTCATAATGACCTCTTGAAATGTCTCTTGGTGCAGAGTCTCCCTCAAAACTAAGAGGGACTGTAGCAAGACAAAGAGCCTTCTCTGCCTATTTATATTTGCTTTCACTGTCACTGGCTCCTCATGTCATCCAGGAGAGGATTAATCTCTCTGATCCCTCTAATTCTAGTTGTAAAAGCGCGGCATGCTATTGAGGGTGATTCACTACTAGGCCAACCCTTGTTATAATCTCTTGTAACTATGAACACATCAGTCAGAAGAGGAAGGCCAATGGAAAAGTGTGGCATATTTCTCTGTGTGTGTATGTATATTTATGGGAAGATTGGTTGATTGAAATACAAGGAGTGATGCAATACGGGGCTCTGCCATGCTTTCATAGCATGGAGCCACATTATGGCAAGCAATTCTTGCAAAGGCCTCCTCTTATCCTGAGTGTGTTTTTTGTCCCCTGTTTCCCATGGCCTCCTTCAGCAAACCACTCTTAAGGGAGTTGCACTTAACAACATAGTGAACTCTGCTACGATAGACAGAAAGTGAAACTTGGCAATGGCTTTTCTGTTCTTAATAAGCCTAGTGAAGTTTGATGTACCAGAGCAATGTGAAGAGCATTCGACAATGGTTTACCGTAGGTAATGATAGAAAGGAAAACACATGGGAACAGTCTGGCTTTTCCTGGAGTTAACAGTAGGCTTTGCTTTTTCCTTCCTTTCTGGTAAATGCCATGAGTTTCCCTTGTAGTTCTGCATCCAAAATATTGTCCGTTTAAATGTGATTATTATTATCATTGTTTTCAGGGTAATTTTCGTCTAGAGCTTGCTTGCCAAATCTGAACTGGAAGGTCCAGGACTAGAGAGGACAGTTGTCAGTGTTTCTTCTCCAGCTCAATCTGTAACCAATCATTTATGTTGAAGCTGCTTCTGTAGAGTGTGTATGTATGTGTGTGTGTGTATACATGCATGCATATAAAATATTAAAAAAAGTAAACTGAAGACTTTCAAAGGAGCTGCTACTCTTTGACATTGCAAATGATCTCTAGATGAGAGAGTTTTCTTACACCAAGTAGCATAAATGCATACTGAACTAAATGCTGTCTTGTTGCAAAGAGGAAAAAGAAAGCACCTACTTAGCTCTAAAATAGAAGAGGAAGTTCACTTGCAGCTAAAGGTTTGTTGTGAGAGACAGAAAATATGGGTCTTGTTCCTGCTTTTGGCCTCTCTTTTCTGGTTTAAGCTACTTCACCTATACATACCTTACTTTCCTGTAACTCAAGTGTCACCTGTATCAAGTTTTTTTGTAAGGTTCTGGGATTGTTTTTATATATATATATATTTTTTTTTTTAGTCTGCTTTCCAAGAGGAAGTGGGCTTATGCAATCACACTGCAAGTAACTTCTGAACCTGTTGGCTAAATGTCAAATATTTGCTGGAACTGTAGACATCACAGGAAAAAAGGAATGTAAATTGCAATGTCACAAACTAGAGCTGCAGCATCACCCTGCACCGAAGCCCATGGAGACAGCACTTTTTTGACACAAGATAGTTCACGTGGGTGGGTGGCTCTCATGAAGCGTGCAATCACAGGATACCGAACTGTAAGATACCAGACTGTGATAATCTTTCTGCCCATGGGATGTCCTTCTTCCATTTCAAGGCCTTCTGAGAGTCTAGGGGAAAAGGTTAAGTATTGTTACTAAATTAGAGCTGGCACAGTGCAGCAGACTCTTTACAGAATTAGTGTTTGATAACAGAAGGGGGTGGAGGGAGGAGAGATTCCCTTGTAAAATTACAGGAGCCTTGTCAGGCTGGCTTGATCTTGAGAGTTACCAAAAAAAAGTTAGCGTTTTTGATTAAAAGGTGGAAGGGGATTTTAACTTTGCTCTTGGCATAACAAAGAAGCAGCCAATAAAAATGAGATCAAATTTCAGCCTTCTCAATGCATCAGTCTTCTTATGCAGTGTGTTAACACTGTAGCCTTGAAATATCTCGTTGCTTTTGGGCATGACAACTCTATATATTGCCTTTTAGCAGTTCCTTTGCATGAGAAGTGTATTTTGTTTGTGTGATTCTCACAACAGCAGTGTTTAGCTATTTTGTACTCTTCATACTAGGATCAGACCTGACAAGGGAGGATGACTTCTGGCTGAGACCACTAGAGTTAAGTCTTTAAAAAGTTGCAAAAATATTCACCAAGTTGCTTTTATTACAAAATTGCGAGGCTTGAAAGGTCTCCATGTTGTTCTGTACAAGCTGGTACATGCTTTGGCAGGTGTGCAAGAAGGAGTCCTGCTCTGGTACACCTGCGGAGCTCTGCAGCTCCCAAGGCTTTTTAGAGATTACTTTCTTTTTGTGTGCCTTCATAGGAGCATAGGAAGACTGCACTGTGGTGTTTTCCAGGCAAATCGCTTAGAAGGTGGGATTCACAACTCTGTTGTATTTTCCAAATGGCAAGAGGTTCAAAATTATTCCTCTTTGACCTTTCCTGATCCATCTGATTACTTTCTTAGATGAAATGTGTGGCTTTGTTTCTAGCGAGGCAGTGTGCAAGTGATAGATTCAAACTGCAGCTTCAAAGCTGTGTGTGCAAAACAGCAGGAGATGGCCATGCCAGAGCCCTAAGTTCTCAGCCAGAGTTGCCTAAGTTCTCTTGCTTTTTACCTCTGCTCTGTAAGACTGCTTCTGAGATGCATGTAGTGAAATATGGAAGCATATTTCCTCTACATACATACATGCCAAATGCAGCGGGGTATGTCTGATGTATGCTTTGTAGTTTTTCGCGGTTTTCTTCTTCTGAGGATTGGAATCTTCCATGGTCAGCATTTGGTCTTTTGGGGACCCTAAGGCACTCCTATCTGCACCATGCCAAGGCTTTTGTTCACTAGTGCTGTTGATATCAACTTCTCCAACCACAAGGCAAGGATCCCAGCTCAGTTGCTGCGAATGTGTTTGATTCAAGATAAGATTTCTCACTCACTTTCCTTCGTTAGTGATACCCTGGCAAGAAGCAAGCGTAGCACTGTGTGGTCCAGCCGCTTGAGAGCAAGGAAGCCAAGTCAGGATCAGTTCCTTGTATAGAAAGGTAATTAGATACATCATGCACTTTATTCTTAGCTATGATCTTCCATTGTGTCTGTTAGACATTTGTTATGGTTGTTTGCTTTCTTTGTGTACTTGAGCTGTACTTGTCAGCTGGGACATGTGCTCAGTCTGTCTTGTCCAGCTTTGAATGCCTCCTGGGAAGATTTTCAGCCAGCCTGTTCTCACTGTGCGGTACTACAGGTGCTTTGCTCAGACTCGGTAGGCCTGTGGTGCCCTGTGGGCATCCTGCTGGTTAGGCTGCTGGTTGGCTGCTTGTCAGCTCTCTTTTTGAGTCCTCCACAGCTGCTGTATTTAGGCTCTCTGGTTTGTAAGACCTGCATGGGTTTCGCTTTGCCTGTCTTTACTGGCCGTGCCTGCTGCAGGGGTTCTGGGAGGAAGCTGCAGGGATGTTTCTGCTCCAGAGTGGATGCTCTGCTCAGGTAAGGTATGTTTGCCAGTTACATCTTGCTGCTTCAGTATTACCTCCCTTTCCACATGACCCCACAAAGCATATACTTGTTCCTTGTCAGAGTTTGCATTGCTGCTTCTGTGAATGAGGTAGGATAAACTCAGAGAGCTGCTGATCCAAACTCTGACTGGCCTCCTTTGAGGTGTATCCAGTGTGGCTCATGGACAGGTCTTCGTGTTTGATGTAATCTAACTAATGCGTATGAGAGACATCTGAGCCAGGAACAGGGAATTTAATCAGACGATGAAACTGTTGGGTTTCAAGTCTGAAAGTAATTCTTGTCAGCAGGGGATGGGAGTGGAAAGCAGCTTGACTGTACGCAGCATATCCCACTGAGGCCAGTAGCGTGGACATAGTGCAGTACAGACCCACTTTTCTGATATGCTGTCCATCCTCTGTCTCCAGCCTGTGAGTCAAGGAGAGTTGGCAAGTTTCTGAGCTGAGACTTTCTTCCGTGTGCCTTTTCTTCTTCCTTTGCTGGAATCTGCCAAGAAAGAAAATCACTGGCAGGCTAAGTCGTGCTTTAACCTGATGAGCAATAAAACAGCGCAGCATGTTGTTGCTAGGCCTTCTACGACCCATTCTGTAAAAGATGCCACTCCAACATGGCAGCTGTCTGAGGGATGGGTTCCTCGAGCTTGTAAGGTCTTCACCACTGGTGTGTGAAGGCGCAGTGCCTTTCCAGACCTCTTCATCTCCCCTTGCCATTCTTTCTAGGCTTTGAGCGAGAAACCTGAAGATCTTAAGAAGTCTCTTCTTGCTGAATGACAGCTTCTTCCTCTTTCCTCTCTTCCCTGCAAAGATGACTGACAGATTATGGCTTTTGGAGAGATACTAAATGTTTCATTGGCAGTTGGTGTGTAAGATGTAGTCTCAGGAAAAGCAGTGACTAATTTACAACTGACTGCGGCTCCAGCTCAATCAGACGATTGCTAAAAATAATCCACCTTGTAATTCCACAGTTGATCTCTAATTAGAGAAGTATTCTAATTCGTAACCTGCAGATGGGACAAGATCAGAGACTGAGGTGCTGTCTCTGTTTTGCCATTTGGGAAAGTCTGGGCAGCATCAGTATTTGGGAAGGAAATTTCGGAGGGAGACCAGGTGCTGTAAGGGTGAGGATGCTAACTTTGCAGGGGATTCGTACTGAGTCTTTGCTCCAGCTAAATGTTGTAGGGTGCAGTTTTGCCAGCAATGTCTTTTTTTTTTTTTTTTTTTTTTTTTTTTTTT
>JAAGAY010008650.1:5594-17771 GCA_011801015.1 Ardeotis arabs
ACCAGTAACAATGTTCTCTCTTTGCTTCCTAACAAAGTAAACTTTGTTTCCCCAGGCAGCTGATCTATCAGGCTTTGTAGTCCTTAATTGCATTTTAAACAGACAGACACTCTATGATACACTCTGCGTGGTGAAACAGAACACACATCGTGAAATGTTCTCGCTATATATAAAGAAGTGCTGTGTATTAGAATAGTGTAACCCACTGATTAGTCCCTCCGCAAACAGCACTAAGTCGTTTCCTAATGCCAGGTGAAAAGATAGGAAGGGAAGAACTACATGACTGTACAACAGAGAACAAGCTGAAAGCCGTTACACCTCTTCATAGTGCTCCTGAAATAGAAACCTCACTCAAAAAGAAGAGATGCCATGGCTTTTGGATACTCTGAAAACAAAAGGTATTTCGTTTGTGCACCTCAGGCTATTTTGTATTCTACCTCGTATCTTCTACTCAAGGAAGACTGCCCACACAAATGCTGAGATAACAACAGTAGGACCACAGTAGAAATAAGGGTTTTAATCATTTAGGCTCAACAGGAAGCCAAAGTATAATATTAAGTAGAAACTGTAGCCCAATTTCTGCACTCTGTGTCTCTCTCAACGCTGCAACAGTAACAGCTTCAGCCTATGTACTCCTAATTCATACCTTTGGAAGAGTACAGTTTAATCCATGTTTTCAAATTAGAACTTCTTCTGCTAATATGACTTGTGTTTCATGGATCTGCAGTCTGTCAGGCTAGCAGGGATAGACTGGCTGGAAAGCACCGTGAGTAGACAATATTTGTGTATGGAAAAAAAAAAAAAAACACCAATGATGAAATAACTCGTGGCATACAAAAACTGAGTTAATTTGAAATCCCAAAACAACTTTCTTTCCCACAGAAGGATCTTAGAAAGATTAGTCTGTAGAGAATGAGGAGTTAAGTCTTTGTTAGCATTTCCAAGGTGGCCTTGTAGAGGGTGCTTCAGAACAAGGGTTAATTTCACCTCTGTCAATTTGCTCTCACTCTTTTAATAAAACACCTTGCTATCCACAACAGGAACTGTCCCTCCCTGATAACATAATACAGCTGCAACACATCAAATAATACAAGAATACAATAATACAAGAAGTGGCATAGTACTTGCTACAAACAGTCAAGCTCTTCCCAAAATTCACTCTGATAGGTGACTTAAATATTTACCCACCATTTAAGATGCAACATTTTGAAAAACAAGAAAAAAAAAAAGACAACCTCAAACACTCAAAGACTAGTTTGTCATGAGCACACCTTGTACATTAATGCATCATTTTAGTAAACACGTTGACCCCACTTATATGAACATTTTCCATATTGAGATGATATGTTTTCTGTAATGTCAGATTCCCAAAAATTTATGTTACTTCTTAATTTATACCTTATCTAAGGTGCTGCAAGTTTTCCTTGTAGCATATTTTAATCTGTATTATTCTGACAGACACAATATCCCTCTTCAAACATTAGAGCCAAAGCTCTGCTTTCTCAATACAGAAAGGACTCTTCAAATTCAGTCCAGTACAGTAGGATGCTGTGACGGACACAATTACCATGACTTCCAGATGTTTTCCAGCAGCTCTGGAGTTTTCCATGGACTAAACAAAGATACAGTGAGAACCTTCAGTGAAAAATGGAAACTCAAACAATACCATGAACCCTCAGTAAAGGCCTCCCATGGTTTCATGACACATTAGCAGCTAAGTCAGTTTAAGCAGCCAGATCTGGGTCACCTGCTGTGCCCATGCGTGGCAACGGACAGGACTTGTCACTTATACCAGAACAATTATTCAGAGAGCTGTGCTGTAAAGGGGATCAGTGAAAGGATCTGAATTAAAAAAAAACCAAACCAAAACAAAAAAAAAAACAAAAAAACCCCAAAAACAATACAACACAAAAACAAACCACAGAGAAAACCACACACACACACTTTATACACATACTTCTGGGGTGGTTTCAACAGTCCAGTGTAGAGCAACACTATAAACAATTCCTGCAACACATGAGTAGCTGCTGACCTGAGGTGAGAACAAGAAAACCCACTGCTAGGGCAGGTCTGCAAACCAAGTCAGCAGCACATGAAATAACTCTACCCATCTTAGCAAAAGTTGATACTATTACACCAAATGCATAAACTAGATAATATTATTGTCCTAAGTGATAAGCATTACGTGTTTCCTCACCCTACAGCTCCTCCATTGTAACAGGGAGGTCATTTATTTTAGTTCATAGAGAAGACTCTGGGAACTGGAATGGATTCTGGAGGTATGAGGTTCTAGATCACACAAGAGGGAAAGTAACTTTTTAACTGCCCGATTCCAACAGGCAGTAAAAAAAAAAAAAAAAAAAAAAAAAAAAAAAAAAAAAACCAAGCACAAACACCTTTCCAACTGAGATCTACTGATCTTAAGCCGCATGTGGTTTGCAATACTAAACGGTGGAAACCTGATTTAAGGGAGTAAGGAAGTAAGGAGTACAGGCACACCACGCAAAGTACCCTGTTTTATAACAAACTTGGTGATCTCTGCTGCCCAAGTCAACAGCCTCACCTGATTAGAAAGTACTAAACTTGATAGATCGCATTTGATTTTGTGAAAGACAATATTATCAATTCTCCATTCCCAATCCCAAAAAGAATAGGATAAAACCCACCAGCTCGTCCCCACATTCTGACTAGACCTCTGAAAATGACAGGCTTCCTCTCGCTCACTGACAAACCAGCCCCTATGACTTTAGTATTATGGAAAGTTACCAACACTTCAATAATTTCCTAATTCCTGGCTTCAAAATGCACCAAACTAACCATTTCAATAATTGTGTGGTCTGAGTGGCAAAAGGCATAACGCTTCCCTGTCATTTTGCTTTTACCTCTGTTGCTCCAGCTAATAATGCTGAATGTGGTTAGTGACACTGGCACTTTACCTCAGAAAACTATAATTTAAAAACGCACTTGTGTTTTTCATTTTCTTTGCTCATCTAGGAATTGATTCTGTGGAGAGCGAAACTAAAAAACGCTTTCATTTTGTTGCTCAGAAAGGTGTAGGGTCAAAGTGAAATAAAGGAGAGCTTATGGCACTCCAGTAACGTCATTCATTTCTCTGAAAGTTTGGTTTTGGTCCCATCCACATCTCCACCCTTCCTCACCCTTAAGGTAGGCTAATTCCCATCCCTTCTTTACTGTATATACCTGTTACAGTACCAGTACTTTGCTATCAAAATATAAAAAGAGCAAGACTGAAAGCAGCTGCATTATCACAAAAGGTATCTCTACAAAGAGATACAGTGAAGAGAAGAGAGCATCATGAATCTTAAAGATGATAGCACAGAAATCACTCTTCTTGGAATCCTGAAGTACAAGCCTTCAGCAGAGAGGACAGGGAAGTCTTTCTTTCACATATTAAGAACATTAAGAGTTTCAAATGTTTTGTTTCAGCTACTGCAGAACATGAGAAAAGGTGAAAGCCAGAAAGAAATTCTCCCACCCAGACTTAAGCTGTCAGAATGGAAATTAAGAAATCAAAGAAAAAAGAATCCATGATAACATCGTATGACTCACAAGCTTTAACAAACTGCCTTCAGAAATACTGTTGGGCAGGGTAAAGGCTTTCTTGTCTTTCTTTTTTCCATTTACACATCCCAAGATTTGCTCTGAAAGGAAACACCGATATTTTCATTGAAATCTTTAGGGAGAAACAGCTTCATGTTTTTGCAGCTGCACTTGCCAGAACACTGTTCCCACCAGTCCCTTGTCTCCTTCCTCAAACGTCCCATAGTTCAGATTCCTTTTCCTTAAGGGTAACTGTTGAATCCTCACATCAGTCCCCAGAACAGAGACATAACTTAAAAGACTTTACATGATTCTCCCATCTTGCAGTTAGCACAGCTCCTGCTATACTACATTGTCAAAAAAAACCCAACACAACACAGTGACCAAGCCAAAAAGATGAACTTTTTTGTGTTTCTTCTTCTATTTCAGGATCCAGAAGCTGTCAAAGGTGTACACAATCTGTTCAAAGCACCAGATGGGTACACGTCTTGAATGTAGAAGTTGCTCACATAAATCTATGTTGGGTGCTTTCAGAAGTTCCTTCACAAAGCTGAGAGCATGGGAGCAAGGCTCAATGTCTGCAAAGAAGATATTTTCCTTTGTTCGCCCTGGCATGTTTATCCTGCCAGGGCTCGCAGAACAACCTTGCAGTTTCTACCCCATAATAAGATTGTACCTCGTTAAAGAGAGCAGTAAGACAACACAGACTCGTGCCTTTTGCTTGAGTCTGCCTGCATAAGCAGGCAATCTAGTAAGAGGTTAAGAACATGGATACAGAGGGGCTAAATTTAAGTAAGGGTAGTAATATTACA
Source organism: Ardeotis arabs (assembly GCA_011801015.1). NCBI lineage: Eukaryota > Metazoa > Chordata > Aves > Otidiformes > Otididae > Ardeotis > Ardeotis arabs. The sequence continues at coordinate 9,968 of JAAGAY010008650.1, forward strand.
TGACAACAGCAACTAAGAGACATAGCTACTTAATTTTTTTTTCCCCTTGTAGCTACTCCAACTGAATTTTAAAAATATATAGGATCATAAAAAAACACCCGCAATACCTACGGAGTGTTACCCCTGAACATCAGGTAAACTAGGTTTACTCTGATCTATAATGCTTGCCTAACACTTCCACATCTACAAAGACATTCCAACATCTAAATAAATAAATAAATAAATTTATGGTGCTGACCTAGTCTGTACAAGCTTGTAAAAAGTAATTTGTATTTTGCAGCAATTAAGATCATATACAATATACATTGCAAAGACTTTGATTGTAGGTCTGTTCCATTTGAAATAAACGGTTGGAAGCACTCTGCCTCCAGAGTGCTGAAGTCCTTTAGAAACTCTCACTAGCTAACATTTGCCTTAGAAGTAACAATTAAAAAAATCAAAATAGCCTTGGTTGCCTCTGCAGCATTGAACTGCACATAGATGCAGTTCAGTAGCACAGCGCACACGACATGTTGGCAACCTCAGTGCAGGTGTCGGACAGGAACACCGCTCTTACTGCCAGAGACTCTCTCTCTCTCTCACTCTCTCCAAGATCCATCTCACAGGTACTGCAACCAAAATAGTGCACTCTATATTTATAGCCCCAGGAAGCACTCCAGAAAGTTTAGTCATCAGTGCGTGACGATGAACACACCCCTTTTTCAAGGGCTAAAAATAGGAGGCTGTTAAGGGCTCCTGAACCAGATTTGGTGAGTGATGTAGTACTACTCACCATCAGCAAAGATATTTTATTAGCTCAAGGTTTCCCTGCAATTATTTACCCAGTGATATCCGAGTCCTCCTTAACTACTTGCCTTGAGCCTAGCTAATGATTACATGACTAATCTGTATAACCCTTGACTCTAAACAAGGGTTGACAACTCTTGTTGACAAGGGCAGTTGACAAAACTGCTTTCCTAGCCCCTTCAGCACACAGCAAGTCATGCAAAACAAATTCTTAGAAGGCAGTGGCAAGGTCAGCTGAGCCCTTTCTACCACTTAATTTTAAGAACATACATTCATCCAGTCAGAACAGCAGAAAATGTCACTGCTTTCTTCAAAAAGAAAGTGAAACTTGACTCTTACTTCAAATAAGTGGCAGCAGGTTACACACTTGGTAAAATGTTCCAAAAATCAAACTTCAAATGATAACAAACCCCAAGTTTTACATGGAATCATTTACTAAGCCAAGTTTCAGCAGAATCAAAGGGCTTAAAAAAAAAAACAAAACAAAACCAACCCAACAATCACCACAAACCACAAAGCTCACCTGGTGAAACTCCTCAAACCTCTGTTTTTGAGCTTTTTCGTAAAACCCATATGGAACTTCTCAGCTTGCTGACAGCACAGACTATTAGTCTGGGCTTTCCACTGTTCTTTGAAAAGGTACACCAAGATGAGATTTCCAATAAATCACAGCTGGTGCATTTGCAAATGAACAGCCAAAATATATACGAAGAGAATGATTCTACTTAATCCCCTGCATAATATCTATTTCCTTCTTTGTAAGTGGAAAACAGAACATAGATCTCAACTTCTGTAAAAATCTATGCACCATGCCTAAATCTCCTGGTGATATTGGAAGTCCCACCGCTTCGCTGCAATTAACTGTGATTTCAACTGCCCCAAATCATCCTGAGAATAAGTGTCCTGCATTCTGTTATGATTGCCTCTCCTCCTTCTGTTAATGTGCCAATGGAAAAAGAGCATTCAAGAGCAGCATGGGCAGAATCAAGAAAGAAAAACCCCTAACAGACTTTAAAAAGGAAAACACAGATCGACTCACCACCTGTTTCGCTGAAATATTCACATTTTTCTTTTGCTTGTCATGCTCTAGAAAAATATTAAAGTAGAACTAAAGAAAGAAGCATGTAACTTGCAGCACTAATATTAGAGAAAAATTACTTCTTTCTAAGCATTTCTATTTACCAAAGCAGTACTTCCACACAGTGGTACTGTAGAAAAGTTTTACACCAGGATAGCGGAATAAAAAAGTAAATAATTTAACTAAAGATTGTCCCAAAGCATCTGAATTATTTTCCTAGGCGCTGCTTTCTGTAACGAATATCTTTGCAGAAAACTCCAAGATAAAGAGTTTCAGGGAGAAACTCTTCAGTAGGGCCTGTTGCAATAGGACAAGGGGTAATGCATTAAAATAGAGGGAGGTAGATAACTAGTATCCTAAATAGATTTTCTGACAAGTCACCTCAAACGGAAAGAGAAATCCCCATTCTAGGAATTAGTTCTGATTTTATTCCTTAATGGCCAAACTGCTTAACCCTACCAATTTGTATTTTTACTGCTGACAGACGAAGTTGACATCACTTATAAGGAAGGCTTGAGAATACACTTTCAGTCATTTATTTTTATAAGTTACCTATCTGGAAGTGGCTGCACTGAATTTGCAACTGCATGCAAAGTTCTAGACAACAAAGATTTAATTCTGATTCCTTTTCTAGCACAGACATAGCTAAATGCATTTTATAGAAACTGACTCTTTCATTTTTCAACCAGATGTCTTCCTGCTACTTAACTTTTATCTACACATTTGAACACATTTTAAATGATGTCTGAAAAAAATAAATATTTTATTCAGCAAAGAACTCTCAGAAAGGTTTTCTGGACATTGCTCCATTCAGAACAGTGTCAAAAGGGCATAAACTATAGAATCTTTTCCCACAAGGTGTGTCCCTTCCTGGGCTGTCACCCGACAGACGCATGAGAAACACCCACTGACCACAGAAGAGAATAGCTTAAGGGACAAAGGTGACAGCTGTACAAACATATTTTCAATGCCAGGTTTATCCAGGACAGTGAAATGCTTGGTTCTTAACCTCCTGAAGCCATCACATATCATGTCTCTCCCTCTGTTTCCAAGGGAAATCAAAGGCAGAGAGCTCCAATAACTGACTTCACAGAAAAGCCAAACATCTTGTAAAATGAAGAAGTCAGATTTTTGCCTGTGGGAAATTTTACAAAACCTCTTGACACTGCTTAAAAGGCTGGTTTTGTTTTTGTTTTCTGTGTTTCTACCTCTTGGCTCTTGCTTGCAAATACTTGGGCAGATCTCAGTTTTAGCATTCAAATTACAAAGTACCCATAGCGTGTTTGACACAGCTCCAGGACAGCACTGTCACACAGGCTTCCCTGTGCTGCAGAATGGCACAGTCACCAGAACGTGCCAGGACACAGCCTGCGACTTCCCTCCAACAGCGCTTCAGAGAAGAAAGAAAAGCGGTAGAAGAATGTAACCTCGAGGGGTGAAGCTTTGCCTCTGTTTGGTGTACAAGGGAAAATAAACTAACTCATTAAATAAACAAAAACACAAGGAATTAATTTAGTGCAGATACAGGGACTCCTTTTGGTGCCTGGCACGTCAATAATAACGAGCGACCTGATGAGTTAGAATCAGATAAGGCAAAAAAGACCCTGACTTGCCTGGGTACTTATGCATCAGTGATGCGTGTCAACATTTGGCCTACATCATGATTTAATTTGGAACCCAACTGCTTAAAGTTGTCTGCAAGTAATAGAAGGGATTTTTCAGCCATCTGAATACAAACCAACCTTGTCCTTTATTTCTTTTACCTTAAAGACCTTCAGATTGTCTGTGAACTAGACTATAGGAATCAACAGAACTGGAGCAAAAAATTCTGCTGCCTTCCACTAAGGCAAGTCCAGGACAATTAGTGAGTATGCAGTCACTTTTACAAACTGAGGTTGATGCAAATGACAAGAACATACTTACAGCACAGGAGTGTGACTCTATGGTTCTGCTCTAGGCTTTTCCTGATACGGTTTTCAGCAGTGCAATTCACTTCACGTAAGACTAAGAAAACCAAGTAGATTTGAACAGAAAACAAGGTACACAGCAGAGCTGGTCAGGAATTCCTCGACAAAATACTAAATAAGACTTCTAACCTGAGGTGGAGAAAATCTGTTCTATCTGCATGATGGCACTGGTGCCACTTTGCTGACCACTAGTCAACAGTCACTGCAGCACACCTTGAGGTGTCAACAACCACATCAATCAGCCAGCAGCAGTGAGAGAAAAAGCCACATTTTATTGCATGGTGAAAGGAAAGCGTGAGCATAAAGAAGTCTCACAGAGACTCAAGAAGTTTGGATCAAAGATCTTGGGGCTCTGGCAGCTTTTTTCAGGTCCAAGGACATGTCCTCAATCTCCATGGCCAGACCATTCTAGACAACACAAGCAGCTGAGCAGGCAGTGAGAAGAGAAATGCTGCAGGGCAGAAAATTGCTTTCAGGTGCAGCAGGAACTGCTGCCCAGACAGTATGAGCATTAGCTTACATATTTTGTTCCTCAGCCCAGATAAGGTCTCTGAATACTCCTCATTTAAGTGTGTGCTCCATTTAATCTAGAGTGACTATTTCTTCAGGTGAGAGGAGGTTTTAAGACTTGCAAGGCTTAACATTTGGCAAATCTTCTGGGTTTCTCAGCTGAAGATATAGACAAAATGTAAATACCAACTTACCTGATATTAGTGGGTATCTTCCTGTAATTGTCGCATTGCTTGCATTGTGCCAGAGTCACAGTATGGAAATCCCTTAACAGAATTTTTTTTTATTGCATCAGTCCAGAAATAGGAGTATCCACCTGAAACCAGGAACATTTAAAAAAAAAAAAAAAAAAACCAAACAAAAAAAAAAAAAACAAAACCAAGAATTACACCTGAGTCAGCGTCATGAACCAGACTGAATCACTATCAGACAAACAAGGAAGTTAGGAAACTCTCTCTGACAGGTATTTTGACTGGGAATTTCCTCTTTCATCTAACTTGAGATACTTTAAATCATTTTTTGTTCCAGAAACTGATTAAAGGAACACTAATGGAAAATTAAATATTCTTCAAAGTTAGGTATTATATTAATAGCAGCAAATTATGTCATCTAAGTTCAGTCTCTTGATTGTTGACACACACAACGATAGAACCGCTTTCATACTTACTTGATTCAAAACACTACATTTATGGATATACATGGCTAGGACAGTTTGCCCAGTAGGCATGTTAGCACATTATTTGCTTGTTCAGATTAAAGCACTCTCAAGTTTTTGCTAAGTAAGAAAAACTATTTCCTCGTAAAGAAAAACCTTAAATGCAGATAATAAATTTATGCAGATAACGAATTTATTAACTGCTCAAGGTATACTGACTTGCACTTTAAAAGGTTTCAAATGCACATGGAGCAGGATGTGGGCATCTATTTCATTACTGGAGTGGAGGACAGCACACGGCCTGTTTGACATGCAAAACAGTATCACACAGGTACTGAAACTGGAGACAGAATGATCCGCCCTGGTGAAACTACAACAAGGGAAAATCAGGACAGCAACTGTGCACAGTCAGCTGTGATATACTTTGGCCATATAACGTGCCTTCTAGTTTATACTATTCTTTACCATGAAAGGATCAGAGGATTCTAATCCATAATTATGGCTGAATTTATCAGTCTTTGCTTTAGACAATCCTCACGCTTATCCTCCACAGGTTAGATCATGCTAAACTCAGGGATTTTCTTCACTCTTCAATTCAGCCGATCATCTGCTTGGCTGAGCACTTGATCCCTCTATAGCCACTGTGGTTTGTAAAGTTATTCTGCATCAATGAAATAAAAGGATGGAACTGTCACTAACAGCACTGAAACTCCTCTGTCACCTCCAGCTCCCTAAATCTACAGCTTGGTCCCTGGTAACCCACTGCGCAGCACTGTATAGGGCTCTAACTCTACATATTAGGAAACCTCCACTTGGTCATGACATTTTGCTACTAGGTTTAAATGGCAATTATTAAAAGTAATTTACAATACTACTGAGTTAGTTTCATTAAAATTAAGTATTCTAATCAAACACATTAATTCCTTTTGAAAAAGCGCGTCCATGCACAGAATACAATATAAAGCTTTCATAGCAATTTGGACAGACAGGATAAAGAAAATTTTAATCTGACTGAAGTTCATGAAGCATTCCTGCCAACCCTAAACATTCAAAGGAAAGAATAATCAATTTCCCTACTGATTTCTGCTTCAATAGGATCTAGAAAACAGATTAAAAAATTGAGTTTTATAATCACTGGCCTAATCAAATATTTCTTGTAGACTCTGTAGCAAGTGAAGGACTATAAAAATAATATTTTAGTGTTCATTGAAAAGTGCGTGACTGAGAAGAAACGAGACTTTGTGACTCACTCTAGATATTTGTGCAACATTCAATAAATTTTGTCTAGGCAACACTTAGGAGAAAGAAAGCTTTTGTTATTCCAAACCTTTGTCCTTTCAATGGAAGTATGAGAAATAACCATCATCCACACTCAATTTAATCTTGAAGAATCCTAGAGTTGGCACTTTCAGTACTAAGGAGCCTAAAGTAAGCAAATGGATAAACCACAGGTAATGTCAAGAAAAAGGGCAGTGCCTAGTTCATTTTAAAAGCTTTCCCATGTAAAAGACCTAACAATCTGAATCAGTAGTGTCCAGGTCTGTGATGTTATTGCAATATTTCCCCTGAAAAGCTACTTCCTTGCCTGGAAGAAACCATTTAAAACCTCCAGCCAACAAAATCCATGAAAGAAGGGCAATAAAGACAGTCTCAGATCATTCTAGCCTGAGATGGATTTTCTCTGCCCTTGTCTGTAGGTTTATCCCAAATCTCTCCCTACACCCTTATCAAGATATTGATCTCAACTTTTTTCCCCCCCTCACTTGCCTCCTTCACCCATCATGGTCATTCACCCGTTCTCTTACCAAAGGGCATCCTTCTCTTTTTATTTATGTGAGCCTCTCCTAAATAAATTTACATCTCAAATTGAAGAAGCTATAATATTAAACACGTCCACTCCATGCCATTCATTAGCTTGGTCACTCAGTCATACATTGTACTCTTTCCTCCTCCTTTACAGTTGTTATGTCTTTTCAATCATTAATTTTCTGAATTTACGCAGGGTTGGGTGAAAAGAACTTCTTCAGCCACATCTATAGTAAACAACATTAATAACTGATTTTTTCCTCCCAAAAACTTCAGTGTCAAATTTAAACAATCGCATGACAATGTCAGTTGTCAAGGAAAATAAGTTTCTAGCCACCACGTCTGCAGGATAAAAGCGTAAAGCTGACCCATAGACAATGCAAAGGTTCAGAAAATAAAGAAATTCACGCTTTTTGTATTTTTAGATTTTTTTTTTTTAGTCTTGGTTTCTAATAATTTGAACAGTGAAATTATCAGCTGTGATACTGTGCGTGTTTCAAGCTGAAATTCAGCAGCCACTTGGTAGCAACTGTGATAGCAAATACCATAGGGAAGTATCATGTAACAAAAATATGTTCTTCCCCATGTCTGTAAAGGCTCACCAGCTCTGAATGTAGCACTGTTTAACACTTCGATTTTTTTTCTTTGCTATTTCAAACATATTTCTTCTGCTTATAGTAAAGCACAAACAGAAAATAAAAGGGTCCACATGAGTGGTTAGGAAACCAAGTGTACTTTGCAAAGAACATAATAGGATTAGGAAAACAGTAGCATTTCTTGTTAAACAGTCACCTTGCTCCCTCTTCGGAGGTCTGAGGTTTAATTGAAGTATTCCGGAAAGCATCTTACGGAACAGCAGCTGATCACAAGTGGAAGGCACGTAACTCAAGTACACATGCCCTGATGTAAAACATGCCCTAACGGCAAGAAGGACCAATGAACTCCCTTCACCTCTGCTGTGCACTATTGGGGGAAAAAAAGAAAAAAAAAAAAAAAAAAAGA